>JAQHUG010000253.1:2805957-2844913 GCA_028555095.1 Dicrostonyx torquatus | reverse complement strand
AATTCCCAGCTCACAAACATCAGCAACCCAATTCAGGGTATCCAATAAACTCTTCTGAATTCTACAGGCACCAAGCATACACCTGTATGAAAAATATTCATCTACAAAAATATTTTTATACTCTGTTGTTATGATGTGGCTGTGACTGTAGAATGTTTGTCCAGCAACAAAAGATTCTAGATTCATTCTTTAGTATTAGAAACATATACCGCACCCACATACAAACTAAAGGTGCTTTCAAGTTATGAAGTTGTTCAGAAATTATCATCAATGTCATTACACAGGTGTTAGGTAGTTCCTTCATTATTTTCTTGGTGCTGTGATAAAGTGCCTGCCACATGCACCATGAGGGAGAAAGAGTTTACTTTGACACAGAGTTCTAAAGGGCAGCAGTCCATAATGTCAAGAAAGACATGGAACAGACAAGGACGGTATGTTGCCAGAGCAGAAGATTGTTTTGGCCACACACCAACCGTTCCTAGGAATCAGAGAATAAATAGAAATTAGTTCTGTCTATAAAGTCTCAAAACTTGATTTCAGGGACTTTCTTCTAACTCCATCTCTCTAACCTTCCCAACCAGCAAAACCCTCCAAGAAACAAGTGTTAAAAAGCATGAGCTATAGAAAGATATTTAATAATCAAGTCACTACATTCTGCCCCGGATTCCCTAGGCTGAAAGTAATGACTAGCCACAAAATTCTCTTAGTCCAACTTCAAAAATTCCATAGTATTTAACAGTGTTATAATATCCAAAATCCAAAGTCTCTGCTCAAAATCTAGGCAATCCCTTAATCATTACATCCTGTAAAATCAAGAAACAGATAATGTACTCCCAACCTGTAGTGGCACAGAGTATATATTCACAATTTAAAAGATAAAAATAGGGGCAAAACAAGGAAGGGCTGTAACAAAGAAAATCAAAACCCAGTAAAGCAGGCATCAGGTATCCAGAAATCTTAATGAGATTATCTACATTAAGATCAACTGCAAAGGGATTAAGCGTTACTGCTTCTTCAACTTACTGCCTTGTCATTTTGTATAGGAAACTTGCTTCAGTGAATATCCAGTCATTTTAGCCTCTCTAGTATCCTGGGTTCTTCCAGGTCATTTAGGCTTAACCTGTATAGGACCATACAATGGGATTCCAAGGCCTTCTTCCAGCTATATGAATCTTTACTTTTCCCTAGGAACCGCTCAGTCTGGCATCTTTCATGACTTCAAAACTGTCACCACATTCTTTTAGATTTTCATGTTACTTTTATGTATGCACTGGAACTTTTACTGTTTTTCTAGTTTCATCTTAGCTTTTGCTCAGATCTCTTTTCCTCTTTCAGGGTATGTTTTGAAGAAAATGAAGTGGCAGCTGCCGTGAAGAGATACAATGACCAAGGCAACTTTCAGAAGAAAGATTTTTATCAGGTTTTACGCTTCCAGAGAGTTAGCAACCATGACAATGATAGTGCAAAAGCAAGGCAGCAGACAGGCAGGCTTGACACTGGAAGAGTAACTAAAGTTCACTATCATCTTCAAATAGGATACAGAAAAAAACTAACAGGCATTGCCATGAACTTCTGAAAGTTCAAAGCCCACCTTCAGTGAACATCTCCCAAAAAGCCATGCCTCTTAATCTTTCCAAATAATTCCTTCAACTCGAAACCATGCTTTCAAATATATGACCCTTCATGGGTCATTCTCATTCCAACCACCACAAGCTATAAGATAATTGAAAACTTCTTTCTTTTTTGGAGGTTGTATAGAGAACTACAGTTTCTATTTCTAGTCTTCTGAGTCTGTTTGTAAAGGCACTATCCATGTTTAACCCCTTCTTGCTAATCCTCTCAGCTCTTTTTGGTGTGGTTCTCTGACTCTGGTTGCTCTAATTTTAATAAGCTCTAGTCATCCGTAGGTTAGAGATAGAAAATGATGGAGAACTGGCTATGTCATCAGGAGGCCTTTAGTAGGTATGTGGTAGCATTGGTACTCAGGCAAACAGGCTGGGGTATCAAGAAATCTGAACTAAGCAATCTGTAGAAAATTCAAAGTGCTAAACAGCTCTTTAGTGCTAGGGTTTGGCTCTTAAACAGGTAATGATATCTGTGCCATGCAGCTTTATGGGCTGTATAGTTGAGATAGGCGAAAGATAAGGACATACTAAAAGTTACAAGATAGAGAGTCAAGTTACTTACAAAGACAGGTTCAACAGAATAACAAACTACTTTGAAGTCCAAAACAGGCTAAAAATAAACATATTCTGAGTTTGAATGACTGTAACTATCAGTCCATAATATTAAATCCAGCAAAACTATTCACTATAATTGAAGAAGAAATAAAAACTTTCATGATGAAAAGAGACTAAAATAATTTATTACCTGAAATTTTTATAATTATACATTACATTTTAAAGAGAGCTGCACAAACAGTACCTTAATCTAGAGCAGAAATATGCATATACAAAGTATAACAAAATTGACCTTAAATTAGGATCAATAAACCAAGATATATACCAATGCAAATCACTGTAGCATATCCCCCTTTAAATTTAAACAAACATTTATGAACAATACTTGGTAATATGGGCTTCCTGCTGTTTATTGGGTGAAGTAATTTTTCATGGGTGGTCAAGGCGACCTTTCAGGGAGTCTTGGTCCATCAAACCACACTAGCCTCTAATTAATCCACAGGTTTTCATCCTCAGTGGAAACAAAAGAAGAAGCTCTTTCCCAAGCAACATACCCTTAGATCCATTTTTTGAAATCAATATACCTTTAAAGTATATATGTTGATTTAGCTTAGCAGCCCATAAAATGAAATGTTTCTCTGTACTTAGCTCCTTTACAGTCAAAAATTCAGAGAAAAACAATAATATATATAATCCAGACCCTGTGTATATTCCATCTTTATGTGCCTTAATTTTTGTCTATTACTTTTTAATATTTATTTTATTATATTTACTCCTTTAATCTATGACTGTACTTTGTTTCTTTTTTTTTAATTTTTATTGTTAAAAGAAAAATTTACATTTATTCCCCTTGTTCCCGGCCCTCCCGCTCCCCCACTACCCCACTGCCCTCCCCCTGCTTCCTTATGATGGTGCAGGATACCCTGTCCTATGGGAAGCCCAAGGCCCTCCCCCCTCCATCTCAGTCAACTAACTTAATTCTTATGCAATCAATAAATTGGTCAAGTCGTGAGAAGAAAGTAACTAACTACATTTATCTAATCTTCAACCCAATCAAAGATCTGAGAAGGGAAATAACATTACCTGAGTGATGAGGAAGTGCAATCAAACAACTTCCAAAATATGTAACAAGTCAAAGACTATATTTTATTTTTAAAAACCGATTTGTTTCTTTTTATAATTCTCTATACTCTTTTGGTTTGCTTTCTCCCAAATCTATGTACATTTATACAGCACTGTGACCCATTTAGAGGTCTTTTATGTCTGAATGTGTCCAATTGTGTGTCTGTTATTTTTTATTGTCCAGAAGTGTTGACTGAGTTTTCTGCCCTGACCGGTTCCCACAGTTGTTAAATCCTAAAGAAATCATACATAGGTCTACATTACCTATAAACTGATTGGCCCATTAGTTCAGGCTACTTATTAACTCTTATAGCTTATATTAGCCCATTATTCTTGTCTATGTTAGCTATGTGGCTCGGTACCTTATTAGGCGAGGCAGTCACATCTTGCTACTTTTGTGGCTGGGTAACTGCAGAGGAATTGGCTTTCTTCTTCCCAGAATTCTCCTCTTCTCCTTAACCTGCCTCTACTTTCTGTCTGGTTGTCCTGCCTATACTGTCCTGGCTACTGGCAAATCAGTGTTAATTTAAAATATAATTGACAGAGTACAGACCATTGTCCCACACAACTTACCCCTCTTAAAAAAAGAAAACAAGAACTCTGAATCTAATATTGTTTGTTTAGATTTTTTTCCTGACCATTAACCATAACAACTTGTAACCAACATTTTAAACAAAGGGAAATATTTATAGTCCATTTGTTGGGAATGTGGGCATAGTGTTTTTAGGCTACTTTCTCCTGGTTTGTGACATTGATAATCTTATGGTGACCTAAAGAAAATTTAGAATTATGTTCAAGTTCTGCCTGGAGTATCCTGTGAGTCTTGATCATCTCAGGCAGTAGTCTTGAAACTTTTCTGGATGAGTTCACTTTTCTGGATGTAGAACTCAGACATCTGGACCATCTGTTCCTATCAGAGATTTCTCAGGTGGTCTTTCTTGATTAAACATTATTCTTCTTAATGCCAAACTCTCTCAGTACTTCCTGTTTCTTCCACACAGTTCAGCATCCAGTAAATGGAGCTGTTTGCTGCCTCCAAGAGCCATGCACAATGCCCCATCTCTAGGCACACAGCCTGTCCATGTTGCCACCAAGCAAGCCGTAGCACATTGCTCACAAACCCGATTCAAATGCCCAGTCTCCTGGAAAAGCCAGAGGTCACACCCAGAAAGCCTGCATTTCAAAACGGATGTGACTTTTTGTTTTTGCTACCACTGAATCAGGAAAACCTCTCTTAAGGTAGCTGCAGCATGCTGCCAGCAAAAGAAGCCCATTTGGGAGAATAATGCAGCTAAACCCTGCTTTTTAGTGTACAGAACTCCATTTCATGTCCTCTCAGGTTTTATGTTTATTTAGTCTACTACGTTAATGTCAATTTGTTGGAAGGAGGCCACTTGTTTGTTCCCAGCTGCACGGACTCCCATGATAATCACACAAAACTATATTATTTAAATCACTGCTTGGTCCATTAGCTCTAGATTCTTATTGGCTAACTCTTACATCTTAATTTAACCCATTTCTGTTAATCTGTGTATCACCACATGATTGTGGCTTACCACCAAGTTTTCATCTCCTCCAGTGGAGCTGCATGGTTTCTCTCTGAATCTGCCTTCTTCCTCCTAGCATTCAGTTTTAGTTTTCCCCACTTATCTCTGTTCCCCTATAACTCTGCTATAGGCCCATAGCAGTTCCTTTATTAACCAATAATATTCACAGCATACATATGGGAATCCCACATCATATGTATTAAATATTGGCACTCCAAAAAAATCATAAAAGATGTAATATTAGATCTAAAAACAATGATTAACCCCATCACAGTGATAGTGGTGATATTTGGTAACTTTAATATTACACTCTTTTTAATAGAAAGGTTATCTGTAAAAAACTTAAAAGAGAGACATTGGATTTATCTTGGAAGACACCAGTTTCATTAACAATTCAAGATGGTTTCTCATCTATATTCTCCTTATTCACAACTTTAAGCTTGCTCTCACACCTTTTCTCATCAAACTTTCCCATTTCACAAATTTTTTACTCCTCTTTTTTGCTGTCTTACTGTAGATCTGAATAAGAATAGTAACCAATATTAATAGCTCAGTTTCAACGTTATCTTGTTTTGACATGTCCTCTACTGAAAAAATTAGGTCATTAATATAAAATCTAGCTTCACTCAAGTCTTCAAGCCAAGGACAGAATGCTGCTAGATCCTTTGCATAGTAGTCCCCAGCCCAGGAACAAAGGAATTCTTGTTTGCCTGGGAACTCTACCTTCCACATTGAATTCTAATTTCTGGCTTTCAATACTCCCACCAGAATGGCACAGTCATCTCTGCTCATAGCACCGAAGGACCTTTCTTGCTCAAAGTTACAAACTCTTCTTCATTCCTCACATTCCTACCCAAAGTGGTTCCCAGTGCGTCAGAACAAGACAGCTTTAACAGAGCAACAATCATCCTCCCAGAATCAGTTTATGTCTTAGTTATTTTCTCACTGATGTGATCAAGTACCCTGACAAAAACAACTTAAGAAAGAAAGGGTTTATTTTGGCACAGTTCATAAGGATACATGGGCATGGAAGATGTGACAACAGGCAAGGAAGGCTTGGTGGCAGAAAGAGAGAGCTGGCTGACTGCACTGAATCCATACTCAGGAAGAAGAGAGTAAACAGGAAGTGAGGTCAGGCTTTTAAGGCAGAAGGCAAGTTTCTTACCTCCTTTATACAGCTAGGTTCTGTCTCCTAATTTATAGTGCCCAAACCATCCCAAATACTACCAACCTGTTGTAGCACAAGTGTTCAAATGTGTGAGCATATATGGGATATTTCACACTCAAACCATAATAGGTAGGTGTGTCAAGAACTACACAGAACAAGCCCCAACAAGAGATGTCAGCAGTCTGGCAAGATGGACATCTGCTCTGAAGGCTCCATGCAACTGGTTTAGTTCATCTCAAGCCTATTAAAAGAAGAGAAAAAAGCAGGAATTGTTTATTACTGCTACTTACTAGAAAAGTCTGTGGTTATGAAGGCAAGACTCAATTGCATCAAAAACACTTCTTCCATTCCCGTGACCTTCTCCATGGAGTCTTATTACTTTATGTGATTGTTCATTCTTGCTTAACTTTTAGACTTCCCATATTTCTGAGAATCTAAGTTTCCTAAATTTGGCTGATGGACGGAAACATGGGTAGTGGAGTTAGCAAATTCTTTGCTAGCTGAGAAATTTTGTGTGATTTCTACACAGTACTGCATTCCAGAGTATGCCACTTTACTCGAGAGATGATTTTGAGCTGAAGGTTTTTAAAAACAGCAGAACAAAGGGAAATTGTGATTTTCGGTTTCTTCCTGAGAACAAGAGACTAAAAATTGTCATGAAGGCTGTTTTCTCTACTAGGAGAAAAGAAACACTGACCAGGGAGGAATTGTAATAGGAAAAGGACATGTTAAAATCTTTTATCTTCAGCATCCAGAGATAAATCAGACATTTCCTAGGATTGCTTCCTTTTCCTCAAACTAAGGTAAAGGTATTTGAGCATTAATTATTTTTAAGTTTTTATTTCTTTTTTTAAAAATATTTCTTATGGTTTATTTAACTTTATTTTATGTACATTGGTATGAAGGTATCAGATTCCCTGGAATTGGATTTTTCAGACTGTTGTGAGCTGCCATGTGGGTGCTGGGAATTGAACCTGGGTCCTCTGGAAGGGCAGTCAGTGCTCTTAACCTCTGAGCCATCTCTCCAGCCCCAAGTTTTTATTTCTTTTTGAGGTTTCTTATTACATAAAATTTGTTTGCCAGCCTGCTTCTTGTTAACTATCTTGTCTATTTTCTGGTCTGTATGGGAGATGAATGAAAATTTTCCTTCCAGGAGAAAGACTGGAAACTGTTTTTTGTTCATTTTAAATCATATGACAGTAAAATTCACATGCTACAAAGTATGTTTGGACCAATAATGACTGAGTTCTGAGAAAATGATGTTGCTTCTGAATCTTGGGCAGCAGTAACTTGTCCCTTATCAGCCAGATGGCATTTCAGAGAATCTCAACATCTATAAAAAGAGGCCTGGAATTTCATAAAGATATCAACACAATTTTATGAAAGCATGTTTTATTCACCATCAGGAATGCAAATTCTAGCTTACAGTCTGTCTTGCATTTCCTTCTATTAAGTGAACTGTAATATTGCTTAGTAATACTGTATTTGTCATTTCCTTCCTTATCCCAAGAACTCACATGACGTGGGGCATAGTGAGTTCATCATAGTTCTTTACCTGTAGTTAATACTGACTTGTTTTGTTTTTATTTCAAAATCATTACTTTACACTAAGTACTTAAAGTTTTTTCTCATAGAATGATGTCAACACACATGTCTATATTAACTTGTTTGTGTACATCTCATTTACTTCCCAATTGACTATGGCAACATGTCATTTTAGCTTTTTGAACCTTAATCTCAACCTTGTCAGTTTTCCTTTGTTTGGAATGAACTTCCGTTTCTATTGCAGATAACTTTTGAGATGCAGCAATGTGTAGGCCATTGAGAAAGGAAAGACCTGTGGCTGTTTGAACTAGAAATATGCCCCATAGCCTCTGGCATTTGAACATTGGCCTGATGATATTTGGATAAAGCTTGGTGGCCTCGGCTTGCTGAAAGGCAGATGTGACTGGTTGGTGGTGTGGAGATTAAAGTAGCTCATCACTTCCAGTTCACTTTCTCCTCCTACCTATGTTTGAAGATAGGAGCTCTCAGCTGTCTGATCCTGCCACCGTGGCGGCGTCTTTTTTCCATTCATGCTCACCAGGATGGATGCACTCTTTCTTCTCTAAGCTGCCTTTGTCATGGTGTTTATCACCATGACAGGAAAGTGACTAGTACAGCATTTCATAGCAGAATTTGTGCTAGTACAATGAAGAACCTGCCTAGGGTTGGTTGTTGCTGTTTATTTCTTTTTCTGTGTTTTGGAAGGAATGCGGAACTTTTGGAACTTTGAACTAGAAGAGTAAGGGAACTCTATAAGTAGAGAGTAAAGGGTGGTCCTAGTAAATCCTAGAGAATGGTTCTGCTGAGAACATGTGGGCTTGAGATTTCAAAAGGGAAAAATTTAGCAACTAGGCTAGAGGCCATTCTTATGCTATTATGTCAGAATCTAACTATTTTCTGTCCATGATCTAAGAATTTTCCTGAGGCTAAATTTAAAATTATCAGAAATACTTTGGGGGGGGGGCAGAGGAAATTTAGAAGCAGTATAATATTAAATCTTTTGAATACATATTAACAATGTTTTTGAATAATCTACAATGGAAAAATGTAGGAAAGAAAGGAATGCACTGTTTCAGTTTTGAGAGGAAAAAAGTCAATCAAACAAAGAAAGTTTAATGGTATAGACAAAATTAGTACTGAAAAAGAAGATGTAATTGATGAGAAATTGTTGTTACTGAGGTGAAGCCCACGCTGAAATAAAGAAAAGGGTGTCCTCAGGGAAAGGCTTCCCAGCTTACCTTCCAACTTGTAATAGAGATCCTGTGGTATTCCTACTCCTACAAGTCAAACTCAAGGAGACAACTCCTATTAATGTCATTCAAGAGGCAAGATCTAGCCCAAGGCGGAGAACTCATTTGGCAATGTGTTTCTCGTGATGCCGGTGTTATAGGCAGGAAGGTTGCATGAAGCATTGTTTGGGAGTGATTCCTCTACACTTTCATATAGCCACTGACTATAGGCAGCACATGGCATGGGATTTTCTTCATGAAGGCCACGAGGTGCAAAAGATCTTGAGAAGCCAGAACATGAAGCTCTAAAAATGAGGCTAGGATTCCAGTGTGTCTCGACTCCAAAACATTGTCAATGCAAGAGCTGTGTAATATCTGCTGTGGAGAGCTGCACATAGGGAGTCCATCAGCACAAGAGAGAGATGCATGCTGTAGGTAAAAACCTGGAGGGGGGAGCCATCAAAACCTGTTGATATGAGACATGAAGTTGCAGGATTTGGTGTTTGTCCTGCTGGTTTGCCATTATGCTTTGGGCTAGTATCTCCTCAACGTGCCTCATACCAACCTTTGGTATATTCTTGGCCATCATATGTTATAAGTATAATTTGCTATTTTATTTTATGTGGGTTTAAATTTCCTTGAGTATCAGATAAGATATTGGATTTTTAGCAGCATTGAGGCTGTGAAACAATGACATTGGACTAAATGAGTAATAGCTTATGATATAGTCATGAGACTATGAGGATTTGGGAATGGAGTGGGATGATTAGAATAAGAAATGGTTCTCATATTCTTGGGCATTTAAACACTCAGTCCCCTTATTGGTGGTGCTGTTTGAAGAGGTTTAGGGAAGGCAGGTGTTTCGTAGGAAGTATGTCACTGTGTGGGTGTTGAGATCAAAGGCCTCACATCCAGTTCCTTTACTCTGTTTCACTTTTTAGTTTAAGATGTGAACCGTCAGCTTGCTGCTCTTACTACCATGCCTGCCTCTTGCTGCCGTGTCCTATCATGATAGACTCTTATAACCTCAGTGTCTAGTATTAACATGCAAATAATTAAAAGTCATTCAGTGCACAGGACACTTCTTGTGACAACTTGACGTAAGTTAAAGCTATCTGAAAGGAGGGAACCTCAGTTGAGAACATGCCTCCATAAGATTGAGCTGAAGGACATTTTCTTAATTAGTAACTGAAAGGAGAAGGCTGGTGGTTCAGGGTTTTATAAGAAAACAGGCTATATAACCAATTCATGGGGAGCAAGGCAGTAATAGAACCTCTCTATGACCTCTGCAACAGCTCCTCCTTCTAGGTTCCCACCCAGCTTGAGTTCCTGTCCTGACATCTTTCAATGATGAACAGTGATGAAGTATAAGACCCTGCCCTCCCCCCCTTCAAAAAAAGGAAAATAGAAAATACCCTTTCTTCCCTAACTTTCTTTTTGGTCAAAGTGTCTTAGAGGAATAGAAACGCTAATTAATTACAGGGCAAAAACAATTTCCACTTTCAAGAAGTGTGTACCAGATCCTAAAACAGGCTAGCAAGCAGCACACATGGCCTAGATGGCCTCTGTCCTTTATAACTAATGCTGGATGTAATCTGATGTTATTGATTAATAAGCTCAAAGAGGATGGGTGTGATAAAGCTCAGGTGTATCTATGTGTTGGACAAATAGGCAAGTCACAAGGAAAAGGATATTTAGGGGCAATTGGTCCTTCTCAAAGTAGCTATCTTTAATATTAAAAAATAATAATTTCTCATGTTTTTTGCTACCTGCCAAGCATAGCCAAGAAAGAAATAAAATAAATCTTCTCCTTATGTTATTTTATAGGGAGCAGATGATAATCAAACAAATAAAGTACATATGAAAGTAAAAATAAAATGAAGAAGGCTAAGAATGTAAGGGAAAGTTTATTTGGAGAGTGTAAAGCATGGTCTGTGCTCAGGTTTTACTTCTTTTCTTCCCTCCTTTCCTTCCTTCCTTCTTCCTCTGAGAATTAGTAAAGACATGTAATTGTGAAGCCATTGTTCTTGTTATAAGGTGATTAAGTCAATTGATAGACAGTATATTGGAAACATATCAGCTATTGTGTAAAAGTAGGTTGTGAAATCTTGGAATTTGTGAGGCTGAGAAGGAGGCTTGATGTGTTACTAACCTGAATTAGACAGTGGCTTCCAGATTAGACTGGGTACATAGAAAGAAGTTGTGTTGAAAAGCCAAGTAAAAACCACAATAACAGTAAACATTTATTATATGTGGAAGACTAAGATTAAAGAAATGAGATACTGAATTATCCATTTTGCTACATGTACCCCAGCCCCTTCAGTGCTACGATGTAGTTTCTTTCCTTCGAACTCACAGGTAAGAACAGCTTTTATGTTATTACTTGTTCTCATAATTCTGTCTTCAGCAGGACACAAAAACATTAGAAATGAGCAAATTAAGTAACTAATTTGTTATTCAATTAATAATTAGATACAAAATACTCAATGAAAAATTAGATTTTCAATAATCTCTAAGAATAATCAAAATAAGAGAAGAAACAAACAAACAAATGTTGAATTTTTTGAAAGTTTGAAGTTGAAAATGAAGTAAAGGGGAAAAAAAAGTAGCCAAGAACCCAGGGTCAATTTAAAACAATGCTAGTTAATTGTGGATTGTTTATGTTTTTAAAGGTTTGCTCTTTCTGCATATAAATAGAAAACACTAAATACATAAAACATATGAAGCCACTAGACTTCAGGTGCTCGTAACAACACAGCTTAAGAAAACATTTACAATGAAACAAAAATATATGAAGTACTTATTAATCAGTTTAACAAGAAACTGATGAGAACAATTTCCCAAAGACTAGAAAATTTTACAGAGGCCGAAGAAGATCTCTTAAGTGCCCTGGAAAGCCATCCTGTCTTTACAGAGTGTTTTAAAGATGTCTTCATTTAGTTGATAGTAAGTATAGCTTCAATAAAGTGCCTCAATTACTTTTGAATATAGTTAGATAATGTTTGTCTGGAGATACAAATACAGAAGAAGGAAAGTTTTGAGAAGCTACACAAAATATTATTTTAATTGTATTAAACTTTTTAAAATAAAATATAACTAAACCTGATACTCAGGAGCTGTCTCTTGGTAATTTAGACGTTAAAGATTACGGGGAATTGACAAGCTATACTCGACTATATAAATGTACACAAGTGAAAATTGGATGTTTGCTCACGCCATTTAAAATTTCCAGTGAACATCCATAGGCACCAACGAAAATTTTAAATTTACAAAAATTTTAGGAAGAAGAAACAAATTTACTTAAAAAACGATGGATTTTTAAACATCTTTTTAAGATATAATTAGGAAGCCACAATGGCAACAAAAATTGACAGAAGGTAAAAGCCAAGCCAACAATTTCTACATGGTAAAATATAAATATACTGAAAAGGTATGCAAGTTCTAGTTCAATTGTAATCAAACACTAAGTCAGATTTTGAAATGAAACTGCAAACTATCACAAGAAAATATGGAAATAGGAAAGAAAGCAAGTTGAGTTTTGAGGAGGTGATTATGAGACAGTTTCGGCTTGAGTAGTAAACGGTTTTCAAAAAAAGTAACACGAGAGGATTGCCCGTTACCGTGGGACGAACCTGTGTTTACATCTACATATGATGAGCAAGGCCTAGTAAGCTTTAAAGAATCCATATGTGACATTTGGTCAGGGGTAAACAAGGGAGACCATGAGTCAACATTGTTGTTCTCTTTCATTTTCATTATGGAAGACAAAAAAATTAAAAATGAATATAAATCATTAAAATAAATTAACATGAGACTGAAGATATGTCTCAGCAGGTAGAAACACTTGCTCATCTTCCAGAGGATCAGGGCTCAGTTTCTAGCATCTATATAATGTCTTCACAAACATTTGTAACTCTGCTTCCAGGTAATTCAATGCCTTCTTCCTTAGACACCAGCACACTTTTGGTGCACATAAATACACTCAGACTCATGCACATAAAATAATGAATAAATAAACCTTTAGTGAAGAAAATACTTCCTAGTAGAAAAAGAGAATAAGATGTTCAAAGCTTTATATAAAGTATATCCATATTAGAAAAGCATTATATGTATATATTTTCAACAAACATAGAGAATTTCACATTTCAGTTAAGTATAAATTTTCACCTATCAGATTTCAGAAAACATTAAAAATTACTTAAATTTCTCTGTGTCTTATTGGGAAGAAAGCACTCATGAAGGGCCGCTACTTGTAATTCTAAGTCACTGACTTACAGTGCATAAGAAGTGCACAGAAGCATTATTTATAATGGGGAAATATGTGAGACTTCCTGAGTGCTCTGTACTTAAGGACTTATCAAGTCAGCTATTGTGAGATGATTTACAGAGCTACAGACTCACTGCTAATAAAATAACTACAATAGTAATTCTTTTATCACAAATGGTGTGTGTGTGTGTGTAGGGGTGTAGATGTGGAGGAGTCTAGATACTGTATTTGAAGTGCTCTGAACATAGTGAAAATAGAGTATGACGTCATCATCTGACGTTGTTTATCAACTTTTCTCACCACTGTTCAACTAAAACCAATTAGTTTTAAAATTAATTAGTTTTAAAACTCGGCCAATCAATGGAAGGTATTTTTAATTTATTGTCATGAGCAATCAAGTGGCACAGAGACACTAAAATGGTGTTTCAGTGAAAGCTAACCACAGACTGCATGAGCGAAGGTTCATGTGCACAGAAAGCAGTCAGCAGAGCTGCCACGTCACTCAGACTGGGCAAGGAAGGGTTTGTGAGTCAGGGTTTCCTTCATTTAATTCCACCTACGTTAATACTGTGGGTTGTTCTCATTAATTATTTTTTTCTGAATTTATGAATAAAGAGAAGATGAATGAAATGAGTGAAGTTCAAAATAATTTAGCATGGGAAAAAGAAAAGACATAGCATTAATTATCAATGCATTTCAAGATAACTTGTCCTTCCCTATAGTTGATTCAGTGATGAGCTCTGTTCTGCTACATGCTACATAGTTTATTTTCTTAGATGTCAATCCATAAGCCTCAGCGACAATTTTCATGATTGTTTTAATTGCATGATAGTAGAGAGCAATTCAAGTTCCATTAGTGACTGAATTAAATCTGAATCACCTTTCAAAAATATAACCACAGTGAATGAAGCTAATTAGGTCATTCCGTCAGTCACAGATTGTTTCCCATGGGAAGAGTTGTGTGTCATATTTTCAAGTTCTTTTCAACTTCAAAATATTATGAAGCGATGACTGAAGATAAATGATTTAGCAGGTTGGGGTAATAGTTGTTGTATCTGCTCTGTTATTCAGGAAGAACACATGCTTCTCCAAAGTATACTTTCTGTAAGTATGCTCTATTTCTAGTATTTTCTTAATGCTCAGTCATGAACCTGTTCTGAAGGAAATCCAACAAGTGACCTCCAAACCACGGTAAGCCCAGTATTGTGGATTCTCCCTCCTTGCCTTCCACCTTGTGCATATTTACTTTCCTCTAGATTTGCTTCCTTATATATTTAATGTGGTTTATAAATATATGTATACCATATGCACATGTATTAATAAAATTCATATATGGCTGTAACTACAGAAACGGTTCTGTTTCCTCTGCTCTTCTATGTAGAAGCTTCAAAAGAGAGTTACTTCAACTGAGTTAGTACCTCCTCTTCTCTTCAGATAGTTCACTCAGTTTCTGCTGCTTTCCTAATTCCTTTCTTCAGTTGGAATTATTTAACTTTACCCCTTGATAACATTTTTAGCTTCGTTCACCTAAAATCTTTGATGTTTTTCCTTATCCTGTCATATTTGAGGTATAAACTATATTTTTGACATAATTTACTCATTTTTGTTATTAAAAGGTGACTCAAGGATAAGTGGTAGATACTTTTAACAATAGATAAAATTAAGTATAGCTAACAAGAAAAATCAGAAATGGTTCATGGTTTTCTTGGAATGAGAAGGTTGAGGTCCTAGGACCGGGACTAACTTAGTGATGAGGGCAGGCATATTGACTTCACATGACATTTTCTCCATCATCTGTATCTGTGACATTCATTATAAGGGACACACAATTTAGGTCCCAGATTAAGAGGTCCTGATCTGAAAAGGTAAGGAATGACATTTCAACTAATATTTTCTTTCTGCAAACATTTTCAGGTGCACCCCAGTAGGTGACTCTTTTCTACTAATCAGTTATTCCAATCAATAAAGGTATAAGGAAGATAAAACAATAGATTCAAGCACATTTTCCCCCTTGGCAAACTGAAATTAATAAGAAAGTTTAAAATGGATAATAGCTAGGTGTTTCAAAGCATATATCACAACTGCTGCCACTACTGAGAGAACTGGAGTGCAATACTGTCAAAGAAAATTTCACGGTTAAAAACAAGCCAACTGAAACCCATTTTCCTTTCTGTCATTCTTTCTTTCTTTCTTTCTTTCTTTATTTCTTTCTTCTTTTCTTTTTGCTTTTTGTTGTTATTTTTTTCTAATGTACATGGAAGTACTAATTTACTCTTCTGGGGTCTAGGTTTAGTGAATGCAGAACACTGAGCTCAGAGGAACAGGAATATCAACTAGAAATAGGAAGAAAAATATAATAGGACTTTTTTTCTGTCCTATTTGTCTTTTACCTGTCTGTTTTGTTTTCATTTCAGTGTTTCTGTGAGATTTGGGGTTTTATTTTGTTTTTCAAAACATAAAACATGAACTTTGGCAGGTGGGGATAATCTAGAAATAATTGAAGGTGGAAAATCCAGGATCAAAATATGAAAATAATTTAAAGGAAAAAAATTATCTTTCCTTTAGACTGAATTTTGGGCCTCTTAATCAAATGTTAATTATGTTGCTCCATAGTACTGTTCTTAATAAATGTTCTTCCTCACAGATTGATTCATAGCTCTTTTAATGTTTAAAAAATTCATAAATTCTTGGAAATAAAGTTATCTATTGTGGTACAAAAACATAATCCATGGCACCTTTTAAAGTATTTTATTTTACTAGATTAGTGGAGTTTTGGAGGGAGGATCATGCCCAAAGTGCAGTATATATTTGCATGTAATGGTCTTTGATTTATTTTTATTTTGAGAAATTTCATGGTGCTGGAGAGATGGCTCAGTGATTAAGAGCACTGACTGCTCTTCCAGAGGACCAGGGTTCAATTCCTAGCACCCACATGGCAGCTCACAACTGTCTCTGACTCCAGTTCTACAGGATCCAACACCCTCAAGCAGACATAAGGCAAAAGCACCAGTGCGTATAAAATAAATTTTAAAAAAAGAAATTTCATTTATTTCTGTTTCACATTTTCTCTTTGTGCTTAAAACAGCCATTGAAATGTAACAGAAACAAATTCATCAAATTTAAGTTTTAGCAGAGAATGGGTCTGTAACGAGACCCATTTTCCCATTTTTATACATATTTCTTAAAGCATTTATCACAGAGTGCAGTGTGCACTCTGTAGCTTTGTAACATAAAATTATCTGTTTGACTGAGGATAACTTAGTTGAACAGGATAACTTACTAAAATTTAGTGGTTCATCTAAATTCATTGTCTTCATATTTTGTTTGCACTAAAGAAAACAGATTCTATTATATATATATATATATGTGTGTGTGTGTATACATATGTGTAATATGTGAGTTCATATATAGTTAAATGAAATATATATATGTATATATATTAATATATAGGAAGCAACAGGGATTAGAAGGCAAGAACTATCTGAACAAACACATGACCATATTTTCACCTCACCTCCCGGAGAAGTTCTTCCTCTCCCATGGTGGTCACTTTTCCCTGTTAATGCATTTCAGAATGGTTTTCCTGAAACAATTCCATGTGACCTGAGAGGGAAAATACATCTTCTGTCCATGTTTTCTTGGTTTCTTTAATGAAATCCTTGAAAGATGGGAGGTAGCAAGAGAAGAACTTACTTTGGTTTCCTGTCGATCAGTTTTGTTATCATCACATAACTGACTGGAATCACCTCATAAATGGTACAAACAAATGTGTAGGGACAGATTTCACCAAAAAGTCCCTTCAAAGAAGGGGTATGGACTGACAGATATACAAAATTCACCCTCCTTGAGTTCTTAAATGATAGTGACCTAAAGAGATGAAATGTCTTTGAAAGAAATCTGAGCAATAGAATTCATCCACCTTCTTTACCACAGCACAATTGAAGCCCCTTTTATATTACAGAATAATATATATATCCCAATAAGCCTGTGTAGTTGATATTACTTCCAGTGTTTTTGAGACAAGAAAACCTGAAGTACACGTGCTATACCTGTTTTATAGATGAGAAATGTTATATTGAAAGAAGTGAAGGAAATGCACTACTATGAGAGATGAAAATATTTATTTTAAATTAAATAACTGGAAGATAGAATTGTGGGGTTTTTTAATAGAGTATTTGATCTGAGATTTGTCATGTAACCTTCATATGTCAGTGCTTACCACAGTTAAATCTCAGGAAAATGCATCTTTCACTGAAGAAGTAACTCACCAGCATTCAGAACAGAAGAGTGAGCTCTCCTTGCTGACTCACATGTGAAATGAGAACAAGATGCTAACTTCACCAGTCAATACGTGGATACTTCTAAACATTATCCAGTCCTAAGATACTCTGTTCACTACTTTACCATTTTAGTATATGATATTTTCTTGTAAACATTAAAGTGAGGAAGAAAAAAAAAGGAAAGACAATCCCAAAAGTATAATTGGTGTTTGGAGAACTGAAGTTACTGGTGACTGAAAGCCACTTGAGTCTGATGGCTCCTTCAGGGTCTATGTGATAGTGTTTGGTGGTTTCTCTTTCTCTCTCCTGATTTAAAAAAAAAGATGTTCAAACCACTAAAACCACTTAGAAAACTGGCTTTTTGTAACAGGAAAATCCAGCTCCTTGTCTCAGGACTCCTTTAACATGAAGAATTGTTACCTCAAACAGGATCTTGTTCCCAGTAAAAAATAACTCCAGGGAGAAAATAGAGAATACGAAAGAAATGCAGTGCTTTCCCTTTACAGAAATGACTGTCTTAAGAGGTTTCCATTTCCAGGCGAAAAGTGGAAAAGTAGAACTTACCTTTTCCAATTTATTGTTCAAATTGGATAGTTAATACCAACAATTTTTTCATGCCATTTACTTAGAAAACATATAATTTAATTTCTGAAGCACTTTACTACAGCATAATTTTGAATCATTTAAGTGAACACAGAAAAATCAATATACTTGTGCAAAATATTTAAAGATTGTATGTATGAGCATTCTTGAACTATTTCTTTCTGGACGATTTTGTGATCATTTTGTCCTTTTACAGAGTAGGAACAGTTTTGTGAAGTGAAACATAATGAACAAGTGAATTTTTCCTAATTTTATTGCAGTAAGGATATTTGCAGATACTTAAAAAGTACATATAGCTCCTTAAATTTTAGTCTTACAAAAGTTTTCAAACAAGATGTGATAACAATTAGGATAAGGCAAAATTAAACATAGCTTCATTGTTATGTAACCCTCTTAAATAAGGGGGAAATAAACTAATTTGTTTAACTCCATTGTATAAGTTTTTTTCTTCTTCTCTAACATCCACAGAATAGTGTTCAAGAGCCTTCTTTCTTGTTTTGAATAAGTAGGGTCATTACATTCATAGTAAGCCAAAGCAGAAGAATAAATAGGAAGGGATAGACTTCAAAACAGGATCAAACCGGGCACTGATGCATTCAGCAGAAATCATCTGAAGGAGCTGTGAAGATGCAGCCAGCTGGGGTTTCCAAACCTGGATAGAGTGCTCCTTTGGTGAGGCTTCCAAGTAAAAAAGAAAAAAGAAAAAGAAAGAAAGAAAAAAATTACAGTAAAGGTAACACCATCCAACTGGTGCTTGCCAACATCCAGAAGAATGTGAATGGGAAAGTTCAGGCAGTCAGCTCGAGTTCCCAATTTAGTTTTCTCTCAGTGGATGAGGTTCTCGCAGCTGAACTTCTGGCTTCTCTTTCCCATTGTAGACACCTTTATATCATTGGATAAAAATAGTATCTTCTGTTGAAAACGGCTCATGTCTCAACTGTTCTCAATGACATAGTGTTTTTATCCCTGAGTTTCTGAGCAGTTTCTTCCTCACCCTATTGATTTGGGGGTAGGATGAAGCTCCTCCCCAGACAATGAACATGTTTGCCTCAGAAGGGTCCAAAGACAGGTTCCCAGTGGGCTGACACCAATCTAATGAGCATTGCATTGTCCTACACAGATTGTATAAGCCAACACATCTATTACAGCTTAATCAACATGGTGAAAAGGGCACATTTCTCTCTTTAAATATTGTTTCTCTTACAGTTTATTAGAATGTAAAGCAATAGGCTTCATTATTGCATTTGCCCACAAAGCTTGAATTTCTTGATCCCTTTCCCTGGACTTTGCCCTTTACTCCCCCTCACAGTAATTTGCCCTTCTTCCTTATTCTACTTTCATTTCACATGCATTTTTGACCTGTGTTTTCCTACTGTGATCTTTAAACATATCCCCTCTTGTGGCTTGTTGTCTGAGTTTTCTGTCCTGCCTGGTTCCCGCAATTTTTAAGTCCCAAAGAAATCACACAGAGGTCTACATTAGTTATAAACTGATTGAACCATTAGCTCAAGCTTCTCATTAACTCTTATAACTTATATTATCCCATTATTCTTGTCTATATTAGCCACATGGCTCAGTACCTTTTTCAGCGAGGTGGTTACATCTTGCTTCTTCTGTGGCCAGGTCAGGACAGCCTACCAAGCTTTCCTCTTCCCTGAATTCTCCTGTTCTCATTGATCCGCTTCTACTTCCTGTCTGGTTGTCCTGCTTATACTTCCTGCCTGGCAACTGACCAATCAGCATTTATTTATAATTGACAGAATATAGACAATTGTGCCATACCCATGTTTCCTCATTTCTTTATGACCTATACTCGTACACCATCCCCACATAAATATAAACACAAATTAAAACATAGAAATCTATACTGTATATATAAGAGAAAACACATGGCATTTGTCTCTGAGTTACTGCACTTAATACCATAAAGCTATTTTTTTAGGAAATACATCTTAAATACAATCTTGCATTCAATTGCAATTCTCAGCATCTGAGCTCAATCTTTCAGGTCAATTTTCTCAATTGTAAAATCAACTGTTTCTCATTTTACAACTTCCACAAACTTAATTTTTATCTGTTTAATTTTCTATAGCACCCTCCTCAGAAGAAGAAAAATGTATTTTTAAAATAGAGTTTGACATTTGATTTCAACTTTCTGTTTTGTTTCTCTTCCCAGGAAGGTACATTCTTTAAAATGTTGGTTTTGAGAATTTCATGAGTACTGTACTTACATCTTTCCCACTCCTCTGTCTTCCTTCTCTGAACTACTTTCCCCCTCTTCAATTTATCATAACTTCCTCACATCTACACACACACATACACACACACACACACGTACACACACACACGTGCACACACACATGCACACACACACACACGGCTGAGTCCATTTAGTGCTGTTCTTATGTGTATATATTTCGTTCTGAATGCTTGGGACTGCATAGCCTTTTAAAACCTTTTAGGCGACTCATCTTTATAGAACTGACTCTCTTTCCTCAGTAGCCATTAGTTGTTGTAGTGCTTCATCTGAGAAGAAGCCACATCCATGTAGACATGTCAGCTGAGACTGTCTTTGTGCAAGCTATCCTTAGGTAGTCATAATTTTGGGGATTTCATGGGTTCAGCTTTCCTGTCATGTATAGATGATATCGCCTCAGAACAGTTTCCTGCACTCTGGCTATTTTTTTCTTTCTGCACTGTTCTCTAAAGCTTGGGTGCAGGGATTTTGTTGTAGATGTAAATTGGGGTTGGGCACCTTACAGTGTTGTTCTCTGAATTTTGAGCAGTTGTCACTTACTGTAGTGGTCTCTATTGTAAAAGGCAGCTTCATTGTTGAGAGGTGAGAGCTACATTTTTCGAGTTTAAGGATAAGTATTCAGAATACATTTAGGAAACTGGCAGTCACAGGTTCTCCTCTAGGTTCCACTCCTCTCCAGTCACAGGATTATGTAATCAGGCATGGATTCCCTCCTACTGAGTGGGCATTAAGTCCAATTAGACAACTATTGATTACACCCAATATGTAAGTGCCACAATTACACCTTTAGGGATGTCTTGTTTTTCTTAGACTGCATAGCTGCATAGGAATATTGCTTTTCTTCCCCTTGGCAGATTGTGTAGAACATTCAGATACTATAAGTGCTAGTCCTCAAATAAGGCTTTCAGCATCTTTTCACATCTCTGTTCTCTATCCAGTATGTGGGTATCCTCAGCAAATGGTCTTACATTCAAGTTTTGGCAGACAATGAAGGACAAAGACAATATCCTATATTATTTTGGGAGTCACTTCAACTCCCTTGACCAAGAACTCAAAGAGAGGTTTCCCAAGATCAACACTTTGGATTCTGTTAGACAGTCTAGTCTCTTGGTGGGTGTATTATCTCAAGTGGCATAACTTCATCATATATATTGTTCCAAGTAAAAGAAAATCATAAAGCACATGTTTCCCTTTGGATTTTTTTAATAAATCCTCAGTGGCTTTGTGTTATTTGTTCCTCTGCTCAGTATTATTCCTTCCAAGTTCTGATGCCCAATGAATTTTTGCTGTCTCCTCTTCATAGCACTGCTACAAATACCAAATCTTGGTGTGCAAACACTGTCTCCTAGGCTTGTTTTCTGTTCATGTTTGAAGATTACTTAAGATAACTCCTTCTGAATTCCTCATGGTATCATTCAAAATATGTTTTACTTTGCTAATCTTCAAAGGGGCACTCTGTTGTGTGAACACACTCTGCTGTGTGAACACACTCTGCTGTGTGAACCCACAAGTTTTATTTGCTTTTCTGACTCACTAACTTTTCTGGGAAATGAACGAGCAGTCTCTGTCAACAGCTACCCCTACAGTAAACCTTGCTAAGAGGTTTGAGGCTGTCTCTCTCCCCTACACCATGGCTTTTCTAATTTCCTCGAAGAACTCACTGCTAGTCCTCACAATATGGGTGAAATTGTTTGTCCTACTATTCCTGTTCCACATTTTTGTCACTAAACTTCTAGGATACAAACAATGTAATTGGTAGGCTATTAACTTATTTAATTCCTTGTATTTTGTTATAATATTAACACTGAACAATGCTTTGAGACTTTTAAGAATTTTTTAAAGGATTTCTTTTGATGTATCGTATAAGTGTTTTCTACATTGTGGGTATATGTAGCATTTGCAGTGTGGATTAGATTCAGTGGAATGGGTGTTAGAGATGGTTGGGGGCCATCATGTGGATGCTAGGAGTTCAACACAGCTCCTCTGGAAGGGAAGTCAGTGCTTTTAACTATTGAGCTATTTATCCAGCCCCTAAAGGTTTTCTTAATTTAGTATTTCATTGAGAATTATAGCTTTTCAACAGTCCAGAAATTATTACTTTTGTCAACATCTAGATGTTGTTGAAAAATCTGTGTTAAGATGTGGGTTGAAATCTATCAGTGAATTTTATTAAATGATAAACTTTAAATATAATTACATGTTCTCAGACTTCTGAATTGTTTGTTTACAGGCACTGGAGATTTAGGTCCCCATATCTTGTAATAATCATTATCTATTTTTTATAAAAACAAACAACCAAAACCTGTGTTTGGTTAATCTCATAAAATGTGGTGCTTTCCTTCCTGCTGCAACAAAAAAGGTACAGGTTGTGTCTGCACAGAACACAGAATTCCACAGAAGGGCCTGAATTGCTTCTGAGGCTGTGGATGGCACCGCAAGGCAACCAAGGAAGGCCAGCTTGCCCAATGGCCCACGAGCAAATGTTTTCCTAGGTGTGGCTGCATCAGTGTTTTACACAGGAATCAACAAGTGAGGTAAAACTTTAGCAAACAAAAATACACAAAATACCTATTTGATTGTTAGAATGTAAGTTAGCCTTTGATCAGAATCAACACTTTTCTATCATGGAAAAAAAAAGTGAATTTTTTTTTACAGGTTTATGGCAGAGACATATAACGACATTTGACCTTTTAATGTCTTAATAATTATGTTTGAACATTTTGAAAGACCAGTATTATACTTATCACAAAATATTTGAAAAAATATCATTTAGGTAAAACTTTAAGTGATATATTTGTTATTAATGAAAATCTAGCTAAAATATCATTTAGAATTACAGTCCATAAAATAATAAGGGAAATGTATGTAATATACAAGAAACATATATATCATATCTAGATAAAAGTCGTGTTGATATATTGCAAGAATAACTTAAGAATACTATATAGATGAGGGTCCAATCCCCATGAATGTATGTATATGCCACTCATTTCCCATTTCTAGGCATTACATAGGGAGCTTTTGAATGTCCAAAGTAATAAAAAATCTAAAAGGAAAGAAGAAAAATGCATTTCAGGTTCTAATAGTGAACATTTCAAAGAATCATGAAGAGGCCCTGAACCAGTTCCCTCAGAGATACTTCACTGCAGTGTTTTCTCTCCTTTCTGGCTTTCCATATATCATAGTCACTTGGGAGTGATCTCTTTAATAAATGTCTTAAATCTCATCTCTCTATTCCCTCACATTCCCCACTTGCTCTCTGATTCTCCTCTCCGCATTCTTCCAGTCTTTTTTTTACTGCACAATAAATGACTGAGAAACAGCCTAGGCATGGACTGGAGGAGGGCAAGGCAGGCACAGAAAGGAGCAAAGGGACTGGAGTGCTGAGGGAGAGATGGGTTCTAGAAAAGACCCGTGAAGAGGACACCCCTCAAAGAACACTGCTTTATGTTTTCTAGAAGACTCATTTTTTTGAGGCATTTTTCTTTTCCCCTTCTGAGTGAAGCAGTTTCTCATTCAATATCTCATTTGAAATTTGTTCAAAAAAGTAGCATAATAATACCCATTAAATTAAATATCAGAAGAGAGGTTTAGAATAGCAGATTGTAATTCAAGTCAAAACACCCTGAATTTAAATAAAAGATGCAAACATGAGTATGCATATAACCTATATTAAGGACACATCTATGATTATAAAAATGAAGAGTATATGAAAACAAGACTCCAATTTCATTATATTGAATTGAGCATTTAACATGATGAATTTAGTAGTTTCATTTCTGAAACAGAAATGAAAGGCAAAGTGTTGGAATATAACACCTCTTGTGTGATGTGGAAATGTATTTAAAAACATGCACGAATTTATAATTTTTAACTATTGTTGCAAAAGGGTGTGAGTTGTGTGTCCCGCAGCTGTCCAGCTCCCAGCCCCCAGCTAGCTTATGCCCAAAATAACCACATGACAATTATATTAATTTAAATTCTGCCTGGTCCATTATCACTAGTCTCTTCTTGGCTAACTCTCACATCTAAAACTAACCCATTATAAAAGTCTGTATGTCACCACAAGGTGATTCTAACCTGCATCCATTTGGGCCAGAGGATCATGGCATCTGCCCACTTCCTTTCTTCCCCAGCCTTCTGTTCTCTTTTGCCCGCCTATCTAAGTCCTGCCCTATCAAAAGGCCAAGGCAGCTTCTTTATTAACCAATGAAAGCAAAGAAATACAGAAGAACCCTCCTACACCAACTATAGTATGCATATCTAAAATAAAATATAATGCTCCAATTGATTTGTTACTTACAAAATATAAAAGATACAAAACCATAGTCTGTAATGTTATGGTCTTGCAACTCCTCTTTTTGGTTCTGTTTAAAAATGCACAACTTTAAGTATTTTAAATGCATATAAAAATCTTTGCTAATGTTAATGTGTTTTGCCTGCTACAATAGCATTTTGTATGAACAAAGCTAAAAACAAATACTTGGAAAATATTTTGTCTTTCTCTGAAATAAGGGGTGAGCCTATGAAAGTTATAGAAAAGTTTATTGTACATTATAACCTATCACAAATTTCTAGTTTTATGTCAAACATTTTCAAAATTCCCAAGTCCAACACAGAATAGGCACAAACAGTGAAAAGCAGATGTATACCATAAAAGATACTCAAGAGACAGACTTCTGCAGTGCACATTTTAGTTCTAATATTTGAGTGATCTGTGAACTCAAGCTGCAAAGCCTCAGTATTCTAAGAACTGAAATAAATAAACTTAATTTTCATCTATATGTGCATTTATTATGTACTTGAGGTGAGACCTCAGGCACACTAAGCAAGCACGTTACCACAGAACTTTGCCTTTTCGATCTGAAACTTAGGATGCTTCTTACATGATTTAACTCTGCATGTGGGTTACTTACCAATTATCATGCCAGATCTGGAAAATAATAGTGTGGGAGAATTGTCTGCATTCTGACAACCATGTATTAAATAAAGTTGATTGGCCAGGCAGGAAGTATAGGTGGGATAACAAGACAGGAAGTAAAGGTAGAGCAATGCGAACAGGAGAATGCTGGGAAGGAGGAAGCCCATTCCTCCTTAGTCCTGCGCAGATCACAGAAGAAACAGGATGTGATCCACCTTGCTTAAAAAGGTACCGAACCATGTGGCTAATATAGATAAAATAATGGGTTAATATAAGCTATAAGAGCTAATACAAAGCCTGAGCTAATGGGCCAATCAGTTTATCATTAATATAGACACTCTGTGTAATTTCTTTGGGGCTTAATGACTGTGGGAACTGGGCAGGACAGAAACCCCGATAAGCAGGCCCTCATACAACAAAATAAAATTTATAATTAGTCAGGATCAAAAAGCCAAAAAAAAGTGCAAATAACAGGGGATAATTTTTTTGGTTTTATTTTATTATTATTATTACAAGAAAAATTTACATTTACTCCCCTTGTTCCCGGCCCTCCCGCTCCCCCCCTACTATCACCATGCACAAAACTTAAGTCTAAATGGATTTTCTTTTTGGTTTTTTTCAGACATGGTTTCTCTGTAGCTTTGGAGCCTATCCTAGAACTAGCTCTTGTAGACCAGGCTGGTCTCGAACTCACAAAGATCCACCTGTCTCTGCGTCCCAAGTGCTGGGATTAAAGACATGCGCCACCACTGCCCAGCAAATATTTTTATGAAATTATACTTCTCCTTTATTTAAGAATTTGATATGATCTGTGTTAATTTGTATTTTTTAAGTTGTTTTTAAAATAGCATACTCAGTTGATACCCTTATTGTCTTATTGAAAAAAATTCTCTCATATAATACATCTTCCCTTCCCTCCACTCTTCTCTGCTTCCCACCCCAACTCTCTTCTTCCCCAGATCCACACCATTCTGTTTCTCATCAGAAAAAAAAAGAAGACTTCCAAGAGACAGCCAAACATAACAGTACAAGATAAATTAATACAAGGCTAAAGCTCTTTTATGGAATTTAGACAAGTCAAGGCAATAGGAGGAAAAGGGTCCCAAGATCAGGTGAAAGAGTGAGAGATACACCTGATCCACTGCTAGGGGTCCACAAAAACACCAATCTAGTAGTCACAATCTATACTCTGAGGAGGGGTTGCATACTTTTGTGGGCCCTGTGCTTGCCACATCAGTCCCTGTGAGCCAGGAGCTCATTCCATTGTATACTCATGGAATAGTGATTTGTAGGTTAATATTGGTAACTTGAATTCACTTTTACATAATAAACTTTGGCTTTTAAAAAATAATATTAAAGGGAAGGACCCATAATGACAGCTTTGCTGGAGCAGTATGTAAACAAATGAAAATCATAGTGCCTTAATAAATGGCAGTTTGCTTAGTCACATAATAAATGCTAGGCTTCAAATGCAGGTTTCTATGCAGCTTTGGAGCCAGTCCTGGAACTAGCTCTTATAGACCAGGCTGGTCTCGAACTCACAGAGATCTGCCTGCCTCTGCCTCCCGAGTGCTGGGATTAAAGGCATTTGCCACCACCACCTGGCTATCCATCATTCTTATTTTGCAATTAGGTAAAATATACCTCATAACACATAGGACATTTTTATAATTTTTGTGCATTTGGCTCATTTAGTGTACAGAAACATTAAAACACTTGGACAATATTATCCTGCTCTGATAATTTAGATAAAGATTTTCTGAGTACTCTTTAGGATTCTACAGAGAAAGAAAACCAAGTGTATGGCCACTCTGCCCAAGTAAACTGAAGAAAGATTTTAAAGTGGATCATGAGGAAAAAACGGGATATTTATGTCATATAGAAAACAGAATCTGCCAGAGTTGAAGGCTTGAGTCTTGAAAGTTGAAACCCAATATTAAAGTTCTCATGTCCAAGAACAGAATAAAATGCCTCCATAGTTCAAGGAGACACATAGAAAGAACATTTGTGTTTTGCTTTTTCTGAGGTTGTGATTGTCCACCGACAGTGGTAAGCATGGTTCTCACTTGATCTACTGTGACACATGCTAATATTTTTTTTTGAAACACCTTGAATGCAACCCTGAAATAATGTCTTCCTTGCTCATTCTATGGATCTCCTAATACACTACAGTTTACAATTAAATTATCTTACCTTTTTGTATCTTCTGACATTGTATTACTGTTGGATAAGGCTGCTTGTTGATTCCCAGTCGCCTGGCTAGCTTAGACCCAAAATAACCTCACAGAAACAGTATTAATTAAATCACTGCTTGACCCATTAGCTCTAACTTTTTATTGGCTAGCTCTTACATATAAATTTAACCCACTTATATAAATCTCTGTATCACCATGTGGCATTGGCTTACCGGCAAAGTTTTGGCATGTCTGGCTGTGGTGGCTCCATGGCTTCCCTCTAACTCCGCCCTTTTTTCTTTCAGCATTCAGCTTAGTTTTCCCTGCCTACCTAAGTTCTGCCCTTGACACAGGCTCAAAGCAGTTCTTAACTCATTAACCAATAAAAGCAACATATAGACAGAAAGCCATCCCACACCATGTTATAGTTACTTTTAAGTGCAGTAATGTTAATTTTTCAAGACTACTGTACACAGAAGTTGATAGAATTGTTAAACTTTTGAATAATTAGTGAAAGTGTTTATCATGTTTGACTGCTTTGTATTTAAAAGTACAAATATGATATTTGACATAGTATAAAGAAAAGGGTGTCCTAATTAGAAGTAATTTTAAACAAAATTTAAATTAACAATATTTTCCTGAAAATTTGCTGAGTTAAAGGAATGGATGATGGATTCTGAGGTCCATAATTTCAGTTCACTAACAGCACAAGAGACATGTGATAATGTCAGTACATGTATGGTGAGGCTATGAATGGTGGTTATAAGAAATGACTAAACTACCCAAACACAGACACTGCCAGAAAGGAGCTTTACAATGTATGGGAGAATTCCTACCCTTTTTCTCAATGACAAAGAGAACCATAGAGGACAGGGGAAACCAGCATGCTGTGAGTTTTAAAAGGTCACCCTCAGAACTCAGAGTGTCCTGTGGATCTTAAGCTGGAAATGGAAAGGGAAGAATGATGAATAGTCAACACAGTAAAAGTAAACATAAACATTAAGTCAAAAACCTGTATCTGAATTTTTTTTAGATTTGGGGCATATTGAAATTAAATATGCTTTCAATGGTATAACTTCATATACACATATATAATAATAATAAATTTAACAAAATTTTATTCAGACTTCTTCACTCAAATAATAGGTGTAGGTAATTGTATAGGTGAGTCATTTTCCCTTGGTAAGGATCCCTGTACAATTTTCTTATGACAGACCAAGCATTAAAAATGATGTAAATTAAATATATTTGGCATATCAGAACTATGTTCTCACAGACAAAATAAAATCTGGAGGGATGGAGAGTTTTCATTGTCTCATATGTAACAAGTAAGAAGTCTCATTAAGTACAAGAGTTCCAGATATATTATTAACATAATATTGTTTGTATTTGCAGTCTCTTCCAATCAGCATAACATTAGAAGGAAAGCCAAAGTTAATCAAACATTAATCAAGTATAGTATTTCTTAGACTAAGGCAGACACAAAGATGGCAATCTGTAAATCAATACTAGTATTCTCCATATACCTCTGGATATTGGAATCAAAAAGTGTACCAAATCCTATGTTACTGAATTTTTACCCATAGGCACATCTAACTAATAACAGCAATTAGGAGCAATAAGATTTAGCAACAGCAATTAATAATTAAACAATTATTCAATACACTGTTAGAAAAGGTATTTGAACATTGTTTCTGTCATGAAATAGCCAAGACAAATGCAGATAGTTTTTGACTATGACTACCTGTGGGGGGAAACACAGAAGAAATCATAAATGACTGGGGTGGGTGCTTTGGGGAGGTACAGGGCTTCCTCTGAGAGCAAACACCTCCTTTCACCAGGCTTCATGCTCTTCTTAGCTTTATAACTTCCCTAATATTTTCTTTCCTCTCCCCCTCTACTAAATTCTACAGTACAGAGCACTGTATAATTAAGAAGCTTTCTCATGATGCTATTAAAATATTTAAAGAACATATTAAAATAGGAAATCATTGCCGTAGATTTGCTACTGATGCCTTGCTAAGTCCAATTTAAAAACTGAATCAGGAAAGTGGTATTTACTCCAAAATATAAAACCACATCTAAATTCAGAGATCTCTTCCACTTACATCAGGCTATTCAAATCAATTAAAGCTTAAATACAACAAAGCAAAATTAATATTTAGTAAATGAAGAAACATTGTCAGATAAAAGTAAACTTCATGAAGACTCAATCTCCAGGCAGTGCTTTTTGACCTCTTCTCATCTCTGTTTTGTTGATTTCAATTTCACATCATAGTTATTGTAACACTGGGTTCATTGAAGACACTTTAAAGACATTTAAAAAAAAGAACATACATCAATATCTTCATAAAGATACATAAACCTCCTTATTTAATAAAGTTCTGCATACTAGTAAATATTCCAGAAGGAGGAGATAGGTAGGTAGATAATCTCCCCCAACTCCTAACATTTGATTACATCATCTTAAAATCCTTAGCTCAGTCTCAATCTTGTTTTCAAGACAATAAGCAATAACAAAATTGTTATACGAAGCTAATCACATTGAACATATATGGTGCTTTCGGTGGGAAGGGGCAGGACAGGGCTTAGTTCAACACTCACTATTCCTTTACTTGCAATGTCCCATGATTTTTCAGAAGGCACCGAAGGATAATTTTAACAGTGAGTGTAAATCCAGGCTGGGAACACTGTCTTTGGAAGGTGCCAGTGCTTCTCTGAAGTAGTGAGGAGATTCAAGTAGCTGAGCAGCCCATACAGCACTAAAAAGATGTAAGATATTGACACGCTCAGCTGCATCTTGTTAAAAGCTTCCTGTGGGTTGGCAGAATGAAATCTTTATTTAAAATACACAAACTATTGTCAAGGGAAAGATGGAAGGAGAACACAGTAAAAGGGCCAAGTGCTTTGCTTAACCCAATAGAATCAGGAGTATTAAGAGGACAGTGGCCACACTGCCGGCAGCAGCAAGAGAAAAGGTGACTAACATCACATCAGCATCCAGCTGCTCTTCTCATGGTTTCAAAATGCACCATTTCTTTTATTATTAATTATGTTTCCAAAGGGAGGATAAAGATATTATGGATAGCAGAGAAGAAATCATTTCTGCTGCCACTTGGCATTGAGTAGAGTAGCATATGAAATGAGCTAGTGATGACAGGAAACGTAGCTGCATCCTTGAGTCCCAGAATCCCTCTTACCAATCAGCTCCAACTCCCTGTTCGTAGTCAGAGGCTGCCCAACAAAGTTCATGCAAAACCATTATTGAACACTAACAGGAAGAAACTGAGACAAGACTGACTGGGCTGTATTTTTGCAGAGAAGGAGCTGGGAGGAGGAAAGAGGAAAGCTGGGAGGGGGAGAGGGTGGCTGAGACAGGGAAAGCAGGAGAAAAGTGTGGGAGAGAGAGGGGGAGAAGAAAAGAGAGAGAGGGGGAAGAGAGAAGGAGAGAGACAGAGAAACAGACACAGAGACACAGAGAATGAGTCACCATCTTGGACAGACAACACATAAGAAAAGCAAGTGCTCTAAATAATTGCATAAAGATGTCACGTGCACACTCTCACACAATGTGTGCCATTTGTTTTACACGCTGACATTTCACAAAGCGATTTTAAGACACAATGACGGTACCTGGGAAACTTTCGATTGGTGAACACAGTGGCTGTAGGGAGGTTGAGCAGGGAGCCTGGAGAGGAGGGATCACTAATGAAGAGTCAAGAAACTAGACAAGAATTGAATCAGGCATGAAAGGGGAACACCCTGGGAGTATGTCATTTATGTTGATGAAGCTTTATGTCTTTTGGGGTGGAAGTGGCTCGCGGCTATTTGTTTTCCACCACCATGTTCACAACACCTTTAGCCAGAGTATGCTCTCAATGCTCTGGCTTGGTATTATTACCAACGGGATAATCATTTTGGTTTCTCTTTATTTAAGCACCAACAGAGGAATGTGCTCTTTATCCAGCAGGAGATAGCATTTATCGCTGATGGCTGTGTTCTGATCAGACATGATGGTAAAGTGAAGAAAGCCTTTATTCTATTCTGCCCACCCTGTTTTGTGGATCAAGTACCCACATCGCATCAACATTTCTTGGGGATGACGGACGGTTAAGTGCTTCTCCCCAGAGCTCCAAGTCTGAAGTGCATCTCCCCCTGAGCACAGACCATATGCATTGGGTGGCAAAGAGGCGGTAATGGACCCTCTCCTTCCTATACCTGTGGGCGTCGTCTCCGGAGTATAGAGGCTGCTTCCCAGCAACTCTTCTACAGGTTTTCTTCCGAACAGGCACCTTGGCTGAGCCCCTTCTCTCCCTCAAGCTCTGCCAAATTGTCCAGCGCCCAAACTGTAAACTACATCCAGTATCAGAAGCACATCCCTGACCCAAGGGCCTGTCTTTCTCTACATCTCTGTTTGTATTGCGAACGACAGCTCTGTCCCCAACCTTTCAGACCCCCATGCTTCACCCCTTACCGCCAACCTCCCTCCAAGGAAACCCAGAGCAGAGTGGCGCGGACACCTGCAGAAGCGCGCACCTGGCCCGACGCTGCCTGGCGCCCGGTAGCCGGTAGCTGCTCTCCGCGCCCAGCTCGGGGTCGAGACCAAGCTTGGCCACCCGGGCTCGGGTCTCAGTCGTCTCGGCAGCCCGCCGTGGCCGCGCCGCCGCAGCCATCAAGTGGCTCGTTAAGGAAATGCAGGTGAGCGCGGGCGGCGCGCCGGGCCGGGTGCGAGCGCCTGTGCGCGAGCGCGAGCAAGTGGAGTGCGAGCCTCAGCCTCCCGGGCGCTCCCACCGCAGCCGCCCGGCCCGCCCCGCCCCGCCCGCGCGCACCGCCGCACCTGCGGGCACTCGCCCCGGCGTCTGCGGGACCCGCGGGCTCCGAGCGCGCTGCCGCCCTCCCGCGCCGCCCTCGCACACGCAGATCCCACTTTTAAAGAAGCCGAAGCGCTGCAGCCCACCGACACCGAGCGCAGCCGGCTGTGGCTGTTCTCTCCCGGTCTGCAGTTGAGCCCGGACCCTGGAATAGAAAGACAGTTCTTCGTTGGACTGGCAGAAAGCGAAGGAAGACTCCTCGGTTCCCGAGGAGAGCGGAGCGGATGCTCTAGTAAGTAAAACTGCTCTCTCTTCTTGCTCTCTAAAGTGAGGCATCTGCCGAATGATTTTCCCCGTTCGTTTTCTTACCAGGGAAGAACTTGCCTTATATAACTTGAGTAATTCCTATCTGAGAAGTGCTTCGCTAAACAATTTTTGAAGGTTTCTTTGTGGAGGATCACTTAGGAGTGTCTGCTTGTGCAGTCTTCCCAGGAGTCTGATTGTCAAAGGCTCATTGTTCGAGGGATGCTGGAAGACCTGGCTTGTGAATGTGTTGCTTGGCTCTAAGATTGAAGGACTGTTACCTAGAAATAGCTTGAGGATTCCCATCCCATTGCCTCCTCCCTCCTGTCACCTTCAACCCAGGTCCACCCCCAAGTTCCACCCATTGCTGACTTCAGTGGTTTGCTTGTTTTATCTTGAGTTCTAAGGAATACTGGGAAAATTAACTGGGTCAAGGGAAAGTTAATAAAGATGGTTTGCAAGACTAGAAGAAAATCCTGTTTGGATGACTTCATGTCTGTGAGCAGTTTATGTGTGGAGGAAGTCCTGGCATCAGCCTAGGCAGAGAATTCGGTGAAGTTAATTTGGAAAAGAACTGTGAAAAATGCAGCATGAGAGCGGGCTGAGCCTGTGACCCTGACACAGCCGGTTATGAACTGTGTCAGGCTCCTCAGCCGCTGAGAGGTTTAAGGTGTCTCCTAAGGCTGAATATCACTGCATCAAAAACTTTTGCAGGTAGCATTTCTCGTGGACTATCACCCTCTGTCAGGGGCTGAAGCTCTTCTGTGAACACAAGTAGGGCACTCTTCCTCTCGCCGGGAAAGGGTTAACGGTACCTTAAAAGGATAAGAGGCATGTTTAGCTTAACATTCGCCAATATGTTGTAATATCTAAATAAAACCTTTGTGTTATGTCAGGAAAAATATAGTTGAGTCAGTTTGTTTTGCACAAGAGGGAAGAGAATCAATAACGTTTCAGCATTTTTTCCCTCTTTATCACTGCCAAATGGGTTCTGAATCTAATTCTTCTTGCATTGTTACAGATACAGTAGGTAGAGTAGGAATTGCAGGTTAGAAATAACTGAAGCAATTTTGACACACAGTTCTTTGACACAATGGCATTATACAGACTGGAGAAGAATAGTGGTTAGAAAAGAAAGTCGATGGAATTTATCATTAACTTTCAGTATTTTTCTTAATGTAAGATATGCCTTACCAATAAAAAACCTTTCAAAAGTATACAATTAAACAGTAAATGACAACTAATTATCAGGCACATTTTCTTTATAAAAATCACTAATTATCAATTAATGGTTAAGTGATGTTTTATATTTATGTGACACTCTTACAGTCAAAACATTGTCACCGCTATATTAACTCAGATATCTAAACCAAAATGTCATTAGACATTGATTTTGAAAATATGAAAAAGGAAAAATGGTTAGAATTGACATGGCATTTAGGATTGTGCCATCTTTTTGTGGGCCATTCTGGTTGTGTTGGGATGGAAGTTTCACAGGGACGAGACAGGACAATGACCCAAAGTTCCAATGAGTGGAAATCACTTTGGAAAAATTTGCTGTTGTTCTCCAACATCACTTTATTCTCATCAAAACTGTGAAGATCTTTACTGCTCTCCAGTGCCATTTCTGTTCCTAGTTGGTTTAGAAATGCATCTAAATAATTTAAACTGAGATCATTGGATGAACAAATTTGGATTATGTCTATGACCTCTATCACTTATGGCCTCACATCTCTAAGATAATATATGACATTTGAAAACAATATTCAAAAATTAAAGAATAATTGTCCGTAAGCAGGCACACTTAAGAGTGAACTAACCATGAGATTACATGTATTTTACTACCTATGTATTTCCTCACGACACACAGAAGAACTGTCCATTCTGTCTCATTTCTGAACACAGAGTTTTATCAACAACATTAATACTAATAAACTGTCACACATACTGCCTCTGCTATAATTATGTCACAGCGTTAAGAAGGATAGCCTGAATTAAAGCTGTTTTTAGTCAAGCCTACAGAGACACCTGGTAACTATTTCTATAATCATAGGTACGTCAGACATAGAGTGATTACATTGTTAGCTTTTTGCCACCAGCTGTCTATGGCTTACAGGAGTTGCAACTTTAAAGTTGAAAGAATAAAGTTGCTAGCGTCAGCAGTAATGCATTTTATTATGCAATTGTTCTTGTTATTCAGAGCAGATAATGGCCTGATGAAATACATAAGCAGTCTGCAGGGAATGAATGATTAATTCCTCTAACGTGTGCTTACCAAAGGAGTTTTTACTAATAAAGTGCTGTGTACCTGAATTTGCTCACAGTTGCAGCTGGTGAAAGCAAATATTCCTTCCTTTCCCTTAATATCAACATGGAATTTATGTCTGTTCCAGTCACTATAGCAACATAAAGACGATTTTGTAGAACACATGGTCATATATTTTATGAAGATCTGGATAGGCAGATCATTTTCTTAAAAAATTAATGCAGAAAGCAAAACAATATTCATTAAGTCTAACATTGGAATGTTGAACTATTGATACAGAATTATTGTGCTCTTCGTCTGTGCAATGTTGGTGTTTCTTTCATGTATGGTGAGTGGGGTGCACGAGCCCTGGCATGTGAGGATGTAGAGTATGCCAGTACCAATGACGCTTTCCTTAGGGATGTTAGGTGTACCGGAGAGCTAAAATATTGTCCTTACAGAATGGTTTAGATACACATTCAACACTTTACGGGTGAGGAATAATAAATCCCATAATTGTGGCTGCAATTGATGCAAACTGTTTTGTGATCATAGACATATCTTTAATGTAACTTTTAATAACTGCATTTCTAATAATTTATTATTCTAGAGGATGGCGGATGGAAAATCTGTAGTGTTAGAAATAGGTGACTTGTAATGCTTGTTACACATTGAAAATCACCTCTCCATGTATCTTCTTTTAAAGAAATTTTTAGAAATTATTATTTGTGGAGTATCATAATTAAATCATCGCTTAGCTACATATGCATTCACACTTCTGTCAACAATATTTCTGTCTGTCTCTGTAAATACAGCATTCAGCTGTAAGAATCCTCTGTTGTTTGAGGCAAATACCTTAATTCAGTAGTATCTTTTTGGATATGCACCAATCCTAATCATAATAAACTCCAGCCACACAATAATATAATAAATATTCTCAATTATGCTGTTTAACAAGTTAGAGTGAAAATTCGGTGAATAGAATTTTGTATTGAGTTGAATGCCATTTCAGTAAATCTGTTCGTATGTTTAAGTGCATTTTTAACTTTCAACTACATTCAATTCACTTGGATTTCATTAGACCTCTCAAAAGCATTGAGTATTAAAAAGGAAAAAGAAGTTTCATTCATACAATCAACATTAAAATGTTAATTGTACTCACAGCAGGCTGTTCAAACTTTTTCAAGGTGGTGAATGAAGACACATAGCTAATGTACAGAAATGCAAGCATTTTTAGGGGAAGACACATTGAGGGTAGAAACAAGGGCTCTGGGATTGTGTGTGTTATTTTAGAGAGGCACACTGGACTCTGTGTATTGTCTGTCTGGTAGACATGGTAGTACAGTTTCCCATCATTCCAATTCCAAAACAGTATGAAACAGTCTAGCAGATGTAACTGGGTCTAACTTTTTGCAAACTGTCAGATTATATTGTGACAATCTAAGAATCCACACAGGAGCAGAGGCAAACATCTTGTTTGTGAAAGGTCAGATTTAATTGTCCTGATACCATGTTGGACAAGCATTGGTCTGGTGCTTCCTTGGTTGGATAACCCTTGCTCCAGTGAACCAGGATGGAGTTCCTGGAAGGGAGGAGGTAGTTGTCTTGCGTTCCACTGTAGCACACTTCACCCCTGGTATTAAGACACTATTCCACCAATTACTATCTTTGAATTAACAACTTTGTAATCAAACTGCAGAGTTTGAGAACACAGAGGAAAAAGAAAAGAAACTCTTAGTGGCTTGGTCTTCCATCTTTCTTTAATTTTGTATATTTATTATTTTGCAACATCCTATTTAGATGGTATAATTTATGTAAAGTGTTATTTTTCTAAGTTCATGTTACAGAGTGTGAATGGTACAAGCAAAACAAGAAATACACTTTCAGCCTTTACATGCTGAAGACACAACTGAGGACTTCAAACATAAAAAGATGTAAACATAAAATGATTTTCCTATTTTACATGGTAGTTACCTGTACCAATCTAGTTGTACTTAGCAATTGTTGCTAGTACATGCTTGGACAGCACTTTGCACACCTTACAGTAAATTATCAGCAGACAATCCAGTAATATAAGAAAACACACTTCATCCTCCAAAAGGTTTTCACGTGACAGTGTGTCATGATATTAATCCCAGTGTTCACTCTAAATGGCTTATGTACCTCTCAGCACTGAACTCAGTAAAAGCGCTGTGCTCAAAAATTACCAGTGTGTACACAATAATCAAAGAATAAAAAATGATTCTAACGGTTAACATATGGTTTATATTTTATTAAATCATAATCAAATAAAGCACAAAAATTATAAATATCTTGTATTTTATAAATGATGCTTTCTAAACACCCTATCAAATATTCTCAAGGTTGAGGTTGTTTTGAAATAAAAGACACATCTTTTATGTACTCTAACACAAATTTACTTACATTAGATGCTAAGAAAGGAATGGAACAGATTTATATTTGAATATATATTTCATTTGAGTTTAAAAATGTCTTAAACTAAATGTATGCAATTTTATCTGTGAAGTCTTGTATAGGTGTTTGTATACTGTAAGGATGTAATAAAACTGTGTTAGTCAGGGGTAGAATTTGTGAATATTTGAACTATTTACTTCTGAATCTCACAGGAACTTAAGTAGAGAGTTCCACAGGTACAGTATTTATTGAATTAAAAATTCTGATTAAAAACCTTTAGAAAGCAATCCAAACATATTTGACTGATCTGATTAGTATCTGAAAGGTGGGTTGTTTAATGGGTACATGAACAAAGAATGTGTTTTGTGCATGTGTTTTTTTACATATTTATGACTTTATAACATCACATTTAGATAGGGCAATTTATGTAAATTGCTGTTTCTCTAAATGCATGTTACAGAGTATGAAAGCTACTAGCAAAACAGGAAATTCACTTTCAGTCTTTACATGTTCAAGAGGTAACTCAGTAAACTAAATGTTTGCATGCACGCTAGGGTTCTACTATCTATCCTTTTGTTTGAATAGATGGTTCAAGTAGTATAGGACAAAAGTTCTGAGAACAGCTTCCTTCAACTATAAACAATCAACACATATTTTGCATCCTTTATTCAATGCTAGGAAATATTAAATCAGAGAGCATCCACAAAATGCCAACAATGCCAAGGACAATGGGGTATTTTCCACTTTAGATTTCTAACTGGCTTTAGCCACTAATCTAGTCAGTTTCTTCCTTTTTTCTTTTCTTTCTTCTGCATGAACACACACACGCACAAGTTAGCATCTCTTAATGCTGCCCCTACACAGTGACCAGGACTCTTCTTGAACAAGATCAGACACTCTGCTTAAATGTAAAGGGAAAAAAAAAGAAAGGGGAAATTTCTTACTCTTCTTCATGCTATGATTTTAGTTAAGCATTGCCTTCAGGTATCAATAGAGTACAGACAAAAACACTTCGTGATTTATGTTTTCTTTAATTTTAGAAAACTCATCATAGACAAAACAATAATCCCAGCACTACAGATACAATACAAAACCCTCAGTTTAGGTCCCTGGTATTCCCTGGTCTTTCCATATGTCAAAGACTGCTAAGTACAATACCCATTATGTTAGAATAAAAAACTGGCCAAGTTACAACTGACCTATGGTTTTACCAAATATAACAACATTTTAATTCCAGAGCCAAAAATAGAAATCTCCCCAATGTGTTACCTCCTCTAGGTAGGGTATATACTTGGATTTTTGTGCCCCCATACTCTATCATTTTGAGTTAGAGGTATCTCTTCTAGAAGCAGGGTGAAATCTGTGTTGCATATTGAGCAGCGACAGGCTTTCTGTCTTCCACTATAATATGTTGGCAGCCTTCTTCATTGCCTAAGTTGGATTGCACCACTGCCAATTCTTCATGTGTGTCACATTCTCCAAATCAAGAGAAGCAGTAAAGCATGGTGAACACTTACTGCTCTACCTTCCTATTGACATGGCATGGAAACACTAAATCTCCAGGCCACTGCTGCAGTTCAAACACGTAACACTCCCTTGCATTTTCAAATCACAGTGTGCGGGTGGCAGTTAGGATTCCTGTTGTTGCCGCATCAATAACCATGGCAGAAATGTCTTGGCTTTCTCGCCAGAGCACAGAGACACTAAAGAAATTCTGTTCACAATGAAGAGAGTGTGAGACAGGTTTATAGAAGGCTTTATAATATACACTTTGTAGAAAACCACAAAGGATGAAAGAATAAGGTAAAATTTACATTTTAAAAACAAATTGAAAGGAATTTCTGTGTACCCCAAAAAATATAGTTCAAAATATAAAAACTTAATTATAT
>JAQHUG010000253.1:2759185-2803787 GCA_028555095.1 Dicrostonyx torquatus | reverse complement strand
TCATCCATTTTGATCAAGTAGGCTTCATCCCGGAAATGCAGGGATGGTTCAAAATTCGTAAATCTATCAATCGTAAATCTATCAATGTAATCCATCATATAAATAAATTGGAATTTCTTATTTTGCTGTGGATAAACTTATTAGTATCCATTTTATTTTTTCTTCTTTTATTTTTGAAATTATAATATAATTAAAACAAATCTCCCTTCCCTTGCCTCCCTCCACATTCTCCCTCTAATTCATGGCTCTTTTGTCACTAGTTGTTATTGGATATATAATGTACTCAGTTAGTTCCCAGTTACTACTTATTTATGTTACTTGGTACAAGAGGTTATTCCTTGTGTGCCAGTGCGTGAGTATGTTCATTGGCCTCTCAGGATGGAAGTGTCCATTCAGTGTGGTGCATGCTCTGTTGGGAATCACATGTGGTTTCCTCTGCAAAACATGGTTTAGCCTCATCATTTATACTTTCGTGGTTGAAAACAACAAGGTTTTTTGCCAGTAAATTTGATTGAATTTGGTAATTCATTTTCTCATTTCCATGATCCACAGGATAATATTCGTTTTTATAAAAAAAAATGGCTGGGAGGCTGTTTATATTTCTTGGTACTACAGAAATTTTGGGAACTTGTCAGCTTTAATAATTCATTATAAATTTGCTAAGTTACAAAACCTAGATTGTAAAGTAGGGCAGCACACTGGTGAGAGCATTTCTTGGGGTTGGTGTATGTGTGTGTAGTCATGTGTCTTTGAGTGTGTGGGGGACAGAGGGGGAGAGAGAGAAACAAAAGATGTAGAATATTTGTTATGTGTGTGTAAACAATATTATAATCATCTTATTTTCATAGATAATTTCTGCAAAACTACAACATCCAATAGTATTTCAATGTGAAATATTCTCTGATGAACCCGAAGGTAAAGCAATAGGAGAGGCCTAGTCAGGAGATATCAGGTGATTCTCAGCAAAACTGTCTTTTCACTTTGGTTCTAATCCTCTTTTCCTAATTTTGTTTCCAATTCACCACTTCAGAGAGTTACTATGGTATGTTTCAGACACAAAAGGCTGCATCAGCCTTCTTCCAGTACAAAGAACTGTCCTATTACGAACTTAAAATAGAAATACACTGGCATTTGTATTGCTCATTTATATCTTTTTTTTCAATATTTCAAATATGAAATATTTTCTTAAACCGTGCACATTACTGAAGAAGGAGGCATCACAACTTTTATTTTCCTCCAGATGGGAGGGAGTTTTAGGGTTATGTCTGTGGACGGCAGCAAAGCTGCGTAGTTAACAGCTTGTCCTGCTTCGCTGGACATCTGAGTTCGAGTCTCAGCTTCTGTATACCAATGTCCCATGTCCAGTGACTTACAATCACCTGTTACCCAGCTACAGGGGATCTGATCCTCCTTTCTGGATTCTGAAGGGACCTGTACTAACTCATACTCACATCACCACAGACTCCATACACTAAAAATAACATGAATCTTTTTATTTTTTTTAAAAAGAAACACTTATGGTCTGATTTTTATCTTGGATTTTTGACATTTTTCCCACAATATTTTCCCATGAACTCTCAAGAAATACTCATAGAGAAAGTATTAATAATGGTTAATTGTTAATAATACTATTATATGCAAGTCATCATTTAAGTTATATATGTAATATGTTATTATTCATATATGTAATCTTATCATATTAGTTCTAAAAAGTGATATAAATGTTACATTTGTTTTATAGATGCAAAAATTAAACAAAAAAGAAGCTCATGTAACTCTTCTGTTAGCTTGCCTACAGACTCTATAGTTTAAGTCCTCTGGCTCCATTGGCCTCTTGGTGAACAGAGTTTTGTAGATATATAACAAGGTTTCCTTGCTATGTAATATTAGTCCTTAAGAAGAATGCCACAGTCTCATAGCTTCTGGGTATTTAAGGTGGAGAAAGAGAATGGCACTTTAACTGCTTTTGTAGTGTTTTATTTTCAACTGAAGCAAGTACCAGTAGATACTTCCAGCTAACTCTTGCCCATTGGCCACAGAGTCTGTGTTGCACAAGCACCCTTCAGACACATTTGCCACATTCAGTGACTGTTGACCGAGAGCTACAGAATTTAGAAAACAACCAAGAGTCTGTTAACCCTGCACCATAACTATGACAAAATCAAAATGCAAGGCAGGGAAGGTGGACAGGTGAGGTCTGTAGCTTAGGGTCTATGACTATCTTCTTCCAGTGACTATATTACAGACAAGTACATACCCATGTACATACATGGTAGTGTTAGAGACAGCAGATACAAAACAAAGTCTAAGGATGTTTACATCAAAGAAAAGGTAATTCAAGAATTGGTCCTAACAGTGACATTTTACTTAAAATTACTTGTACAAATTACTTGTATTTATACATTCTCATTACCATTTATTTTAGCAGCAATAGTACAGAATAACATTTATAAATTTGATTGTGATAATTAAATACTTTTAATTTATTATATTTCCATTATGTTGTTTCTTATTCTTACAGTTACTTAGCGGACACACTATTGGAGATAACATGGGTGCCAAGTCATTCATAGCTAGATGTATGTATGTATATGTACGTATGTATAACTAAACTATTTCCTCTGTAGTAACCAATCTAAGAAGCTGAAATTCTCTCAGTAATTGGTTATTGCTTTTCTAGTATGTGAGCAAACACCAGTACATACTGATGGAAATTTGGGGTAGCAATAGTGAAAAGACAAAAGAAATAGCAAATCATCTCTATAAAAATGACCTTTCTGGCCGGGCGATGGTGGCACATGCCTTTAATCCCAGCACTCGGGAGGCAGAGACAAGCAGATCTTTGTTAGTTCGAGACCAGCCTGGTCTACAAGAGCTAATTCAAAGGACAGGCTTCAAAGCTACAGAGAAACCCTGTCTAGAAAAGACAAAAACAAACAAAAAAAACCCAACAACAACAACAAAAAAAAACAAAAAAAAATAAAACAAACACAGGAAAAAAAATGACCTTTCTGGTTGTTGAAATCTCAATGAAAAAATATTAGCTGTGCTTTCTTAATGTGTTGTATTAACACTCGTTCTGACTCGAGCAACCACTTGTCAAGCTGTACTTTTATCTAAATCACTATGCTGGTAAAGGGCACACGGAGATGGCTCTTACTCTGCATTAGTGGGGATGCAAGAATTTTAAGGAACAGAAAGTAAAACAAATTAAAATGGGCATTTAACGTTCTCTGTAACTCATTTTGAGAACTTCAAATGCACCTTTCAGGCTCAAGAGACAGACAGTGCCCAGAGTAACTGCATTAGTTTCACCGTGGCACAGGTCCTTTCCCACTACGGCCTTCTGCTTGCTTAAGAAAAGCCAGTGATAATCTCAGTGCTGAACTGAGACTTGAGGATATTATCTGGGTAACATCGTGATGCACTCTGGTCCACTACATACTTTGACAGAACTGCTAAGTTATTAAACTGCATTTTATTACCTAGTCTTTGGCATTCTAGCTTCGAAGAACCTGACATAGGAAAAATGTGCTAAAGTCCTAAAATATATAGCAAGCAAGTTATAAGATGAATTTATTTCATTTCTATTTACAAAGAAAGAATATATAATCTTCAATAACTTTTTTTGTTTTTGTTTTATTCTTTAAATGAGAAGTTGTGTTTAATGATATATATATCTTTATATATATAGTATCATTTAAATATGTATGATATGTAGTAGATAGTATCTAGGATTAGGTTTCCATAGAAAGTTCAGCTCTATAAAAATAGAAACTTCAAGAAAATCTTGACAAATTAATGGCAGTACCCACGTTTTTTAGCTCAACAAGATGAGATCATCACAATGGTACTTCTCAGTGACTTTGCTCTGTGAACACTGTCTTTTTTTTTTTTTAATCAAGTTACTCCCTATGGACATTGCTTTAGCAAATTTTCCATGGACAGCTACCTCATTTTATTTCTTCTCCATTATTTTGTCTATTATTTTCTGTATTATTATGCTGAAAATATTACATCATTCTTGCTTTGCCTTGTGGCAGGAGTGATGCTGAAGTTAATGTCACAGCAGAAACTTTCATTATATAGATTTATATAGTCTTTTCATCTGTTTTACTTTTCTTCATAGAATTTTATAAAGCCATATATAAATACTTTGAACTGGACATAAATAATTTAGAGAAATTATAATGAAAAGAGTGACATGAATAATGACAATTTATAATTGCCCCTTTTCTGCTTGGAAAGGTAATATCATAGTTATATGTATGTGTCCTTCAGATAGTAATTGTGTATCTGATTTAAGAGTGACCTGGCTGAACGTTTCTTCTAACTGATGACTTATTATCATTGTATCCATCTTTTGTGGAACCTCTTCTTTTTGTGGCTTTCTTCAGGAAAAGACTGTACAATACTGTATTCCTCTTGCATAACAAATTAATGAGCTTTCCGCTTATTCCCAGCAACAGCCAAGGGCTGCTGTACAAAATAATGATCTCATACAAAATGTTACGTTGTGTTTCCCCTGCCAACCCTGAAGTGGTCAGCCTTTCTTGGCTTCGCATCCTGAAACTGTGCAGGCTCCTCCTTGGAGGCCGGCCTCCATAGACACACACTTGTCTCAATTTGGCTGAGCTCCAGGTCTTTGTTGCTGGGGATGTTACCGTAACAGCTGTTGAGTATGACATGTATCTTGTTATTCTCATCAATCTTATGTATTTGGATGCCATTTCCAGGTTGTGGTACACACTGTATAGCACAAAATCTATACAATGTAATAATACAAAAGGAAAACAGTACATGAAGATATTTTGTTTTCAGTGTGACTTTGAGGTTGGGAACTTATGTAAAAATCTTAAATATTTTTTTAAATGTAGCATTTGATCAGTTTTTGTAGAATTACCAAATTTACTCACAGGTATTGGTAATGTGTGTGTTTGTGTGTGTGTGTGTGTATGTGTGTATGTGTGTGGGGGTACTTAATGCATGCTAGACAAATACTCCACATCTGAGTTTTATACTTCCATATTTTATTAAGTATTTCAGGCTTGATTTTTAAAACATTATTTTTTTTCATTCTGCTTCTACTGTGCTGGAATTGCAAGGATTTATCCTCATCCAACTAAAATATGGTGCTCCAAGTTGTTCAATTTTAAAACAATGTAAAGTTTATTAAGTAAAGTAGTTACAGCTTCCATCTTAATATTTTAATTACTATTTTAGAGTTTTTTAAATTCCTGATATCAAGAGCTCAGAGCCTCATGCATGATAAAAAAGTGTTCATTCTAACACTGAGCCATGTTTTCAAGTCCTCCAATTTAATATTTTAAAAGGCCATTGTTTATGTTATAGGGATCTTTAATACATGTAGGAAGTAAAAATTATCTGATGAAATGCAAATATTGATACTGCCTATGGTAAAATATTTGTTTGTCTAAAGAATTCACAAATATGTGAGAACTAATTATTAAAAATAGGGACTAGCATTGATGACTGCTGGAAAGAGAGGTGGAAGAGTATGCTAGAATTTGATTAGAAGAGAAGAGTATCCACCAATATAACCTTGGTAAATATCTCATAAATGAATAGAGTGTGAAATCCCTGTTTACTTAGTACATGAAGAGTAGTATTAATTATTTTCACCTTTTAATTTTGAATTTTTTAATTGCAAACAGATGAAAACTGAACACTTTGAAAACTATACAATACTATTAATTAAACTTGGGAATAAATACTAGTAATATCTATGTTGACAACCAGTCATTACTTGCTTATTTGTTCGGTTCTTGATCATAGGAAGGACAGTCCAATAATTCTAAAGCCTACACCATGATTTGGGAGTCATATGCTAGTTACCTTACGAATTTCCAATCAAACAAATTTACAGTTTTACAAGGTCATGTGATATACTTTCAAAACTGAATCCTCAGAAAGATAAATAATATCAATATTTATAAATCAACATTGTGCAAGTTAGATTACAGATAAAACTCTTGTGACCATGATATCAGAAGAGATTTATTAAATATAATGGAATTATTTCTGTTACATATTATTCCAAAAGTAAGGGATTTACCTGATGAAATGGCATTTTTTGCAAGGTTATTCAGTAATAAAGGTTTATGCAACCTTGATGCTCATTCCTAGAGGATGCTTCTTATGTGTGGAACCAGATATCTATGACTTATGGAATGGTGTTCATATCTAGATTTACCTGGAAGAAATTTCCCAATTCAGTCTTGTATAACTTAGTTAAGTGGCCAAATCTAGTTGAATGCAGAGAAATTAATGGTCTTTTTTCTTCTTTCTTTGTTTTTTCCAAGACAGCTTTGTTCTGTGCAGTCCTTGCTATTCTGGAACTTACTTTTTAAGTTAGGCTGGCCTTGAACTCACAGAGATCCATCTGTCTCTGCCTCACAAGTCCTTGGATTAAAGGCATGTGCCACCACTGCCCAAATATTTTTCTTACATTTATGTAATTAGTAATCTATTTTTCATGCCAATTCATGGTTTATCATTATATATCTATGCATATAACACATATATTTAAAACAATCACACAATATATGTATATAGTATGCATTATATATAATATATTATATATATACATATAAAACAGCAAAAAATAAATCGGTGAGTATATATACCCTAGAAAAGATCCCCTGAAAAAAATGATTAACCAAAAGTACTTTTATGTTATTTTTAAATCACTATTTTATGAATATTCATATAGTTTCTCATTTTATCTATTTAATCTATAATCTAATCTACATCTATAATTTTGCTGTCCTTATCTCGGCACTGTTATGCATTCTAAGAAGAGATTATGAGCAGAGTTTTATATGCTTTGAATTATGATATCAGGTCTATTTTGTTTTGTGGAAAAACATCTATTTTCAGTTAATAATTCAAAACACACTATATTTATGTTAAATATACATATAATAACTTTAAATCTTGGATAATATCTAAGATGAATAAAAATAGCTTGAAAATATGAAAGTGATAATTTTGTCTCTTCATGTGTTATAAACATTTCTGAGTTTTGACAGCGGAACCTCTGTCTGTGGTTTTCAGATCACTTCTTCCGTCTGTTTTGGTTTCTTGGAGTCTTGCTAGTAGATTTGATGAGAGGAACAAACGCGTATATCTGACATCACAGACATCCATAAGGAATTCACTAGTTTTTCAGTTTGCCACAGAAGAATTGCAAATGTACTTAGAAAATCAGTATACCATAAAAGCTTGCAGCAGGCCCACCTAGGAAGACATTCTTAATATAAACTGTAAGATTTCTTATCAAAAAATAAATAAAATGCTTCTTGCTTATGTGCTATCTGTATATAATGTGAGAGGGAACACTTTAAAAAATTCCCTGAATTCTGAAGTAGAGATTTAAGTATCTAATTACAATGGGCTTTTCTGAACTGGGGTCTTATAGTAGAACTTGATGAAAACTTTGCTTACCATTGATGATTTATAATAAACCCAATGCTATTATTCAGAATGATTTAAATTTAAATATTTTCTAATTGAAAATGAGTTCTTTTAACTCCTTCAAATCTTTCAATCCTTGGATTATTTTCAGATGAATACTAAATAAAGTGCATTTTGCAGTTTCTGTTGATTTATGTTCCAATTTAATAAAATATGAGTTTTTAAAACGAATTTTGTAGTCAAATGAACCATTACATCATTTTAGCCAAAAAAAAAAAAACCACCTAAATGAGACCTTCACACTGTTCAAAGCATACACCATAAGAGAGTTGTTTTCATTACACACCGTCTCAAACAACATTATAAAATCTTATGAGATATAAGGAAACGTTTATGTTTTGATGTGCTGAATGATGGCACAAACATCATAACTTACTTAGGAGTAATGTTTCTTCAAAGCCCTTTCCTGTGTTTCTTACTATTTTTCTCTTGGTAATGATGCATTTTCCCATCAATCCTTCAAGTAAACTTGATGTATATCTAATACCAAAACTGAAATCTTAAGACCCTGGAGGGGACCACTTCATAATGGTCACCAACATGGCCATGCTTTCAATCTGTTTGAAGTGGATATGTTAATGCTGGCCTTTTCTTGTTGGACTTGGTTGACTGGGACACACTACTGAAGACACTACTTCACTCCCAGCCATCTGTCATGTACTGCATAGGTTCTACAGTGTCCATTCTTGTAGCCAAACACGATGAATAGGAATGACAGATGCTCTTAACAGATACAAAGCTGTACTGTACATTGCAGCCATTAGCGTAAACATGCTATATTTCTAAAAGAGTTCATCCATTAACATTTCTTCTCAGCTACCAGCTTTTCTCTGCCCCATTCTGAACCTGCTAATGTATCTACTATTTCATTCAATTTGGAGTCATAAGCTTACACAATGCTCATCTTTATATTGATAAAATAATTATTCTAATTAAATTATGACATTTAAGAATGAGAGTGTATTTAAAACAATTTACTTTGTGATTCTATTTTGTGTTGTCTTCATACTTCACTTTTTATAATCATACAACATTTTGTTGTTTAACAGAATTTATATTAGTAATTACCACCCTATAAAGTCTGAATGTAGCACTTGTGTATAAGAAGGCACAATAAGTGAGAACTAGTAAAGTATCACATGTGTGAGAATATAATATTACACATGAGCCTAATGTTTGGGGGGAACAATTTTTACTGTCATTCATATTTGGTGCAAGTTCTATAGCATCAATGGCTCTTTTATTATAAAATGAGAATTCTCACTCTTATAAATAGCATGGTTATTATATGACTATCCCTATCAGAATATTCCTACTCAGATTTCGGTGTTGGGGTCCAGCTCGACTACTTATCAGAATCTAGAAAATATTTCCATTATTAAAATATTTCAAATCACCTCACCAGTACAATATCCCATTTTCTTCCTTAAAGCAATTTTAGGAAGTTATCAGAGAAAGATATAAATACGTGCTGGAGTTGATGGTCAGCAAGTTGAGTCTTATACACCCTACTCCATAGAGCCAGGATGACAAGTATCTGTCAGCATTCCCTACTTCTCTCTTTGTTGCTTGTGCTTGTTCTTTCATATGAGTCTGTTCAACAAAATTATGACTTCATTAATGTGAAAGAAGATCTTTGCCAATTGTGATTACTAATCTTGGTTTGATTGGATGTGGATTTAACTAAAACACAACCTGAAGCTAAAGACATTGCTGTAAGGAATTAATAAGAATATTAAAGTAGGAAGGTCTATTCTAAACATGTGTGTCACCTGGTAGCAATCCAATATAAGGGCACTGCAGAAGACCATTTTGCATTTCCTCTGCCTGTCTTAACTCTTGATGGCATGTTGATCTATCTATTATATTTCTTCAGGATTCCTACACTGATTGTCAAAGCAACTTCTTTCATCTTCCAATGTAGTCTGGAGACTAGTGGTTTTCTACGGCTTCAATGCTAAATTGCTCTTCTGGGACATCCAGCTTTGTGGACTGAGAAACTACAGAATTCTTTGTCTCTATTGTATGAGACAGCCAGTGTTGGTTGACATGGTGTATATTACGTAAATCATTCAAATAAAGCCCCTTTTAACATAAAAAAATAAATACGTGCATATGTTTGATTATTAGAGATTAGAAGTTACATTATTTTAAACAAAATAGTCTTAATTATTAAAATATACTGTTAATCATTAAATGCAATGGTAGAGGTGAAATAATTTCATAGGCTTTAATTTGTGTTCTTAATTAACTCTAGTTAGTGACATAGTCTTTAATTATCTATTGCACGTGTGGGAAGAATTTAATGAGCAATAACTGGACTATTGTATGTATGGTGTAGTTTTAACCTACTCTGGATTAGTCTTTGCACTGGACTGTTGTATGTATAGCATAGTCTTTAATATACACCATACGATTGTATTCATGGTACAGTATTTTATCTACTATAGAATACTCTTCTTACAATGCTGTCTTATTCAGTGTGCACTGGACTAGTGTATGTGTGGTTCTCTGTCTTAAACACCATACCATGAACTAGTGTAGTTATGGTGAAGTCTTTGACTAGCATACACTGGATTGCTCCATGCATATTTCTCTCTTACGGAATATTATACCATGTTCCTATTTTTTTAAGAGATTCTTATCTTAAGTTTCTGTTAATATATTCTATTATATAAGTTTATTTCAATAAAGTGGCTATAGCTGGTGACACAAACTTCAGAGTGTTCTTTAGAGACCAGCCAATGCCCATCACTGATACACGTACCTTATTGTACTCCAATTTGTCACTTCAATGCATAATGACCCCCACAAATTAAATGAAAGTCCCTCAAACACTGAATGATGTGAGATAAATGTATTTAAGGAACATACAGAATTGTACTTAAAAATAAGATTGTATTTTAAACATTAAAGCAGTATAGTAGATTGAGCCATAGAGCAAAATTGACTTCCTCTAGATGGTGGCTTATTTGGTGAACCCACAGGGAAGGAAGCTCTTCTTCTTAAGGCCCTGGCTATATTTTCTTTGTTTTGCAAACATTTCGAGATTAGGTTGCTTTCCAGTTGTGCCTGTTGTCATTGATGGTTCCAGCTTATGCACGGGTAATTGTTGGTTACTGCAACAAAAGTTAATGAAAATCTATGTGATTAATTGTAAGGTACCTTATTTTATTTTTCATCTTAGTATTTGAGTCACTTTTCACCATTAATTTTCTTTAATTACCAATTAACATTAAAACATCCCTTAAATCTATTATAATTAATAGAGTGCCATAGATTTCTGACAATAACTTTAATGACAATAACTTTTAATGGGTGCTTTTGTTCAACCTAAACCTCATTTTTGTGATCACATTATTTAGGTACCATAGAACATAATCAATTTGGTTATTTATATTATGAGCCTTGTACATAATATTATTGTTTCCTTTAATAGTAGCCACTTGAATAACTAAGTTGACTCTTCTCTTCATTTCTTCAAGGGTGAAAGTAAACTTCAATCCATTCTACTATTTTCAAGTGCAAATGATTCTCAAAAGAATTGGAATTTTTTTATTTCATTCAGTGTTTGGCTAAAGAACCTGCCCAGAAATGTATGCCAATACTTCAGGGCAAACAATCAAATATTTTATCCCTAGCTGCCCTTACTACACACCTTTGAACTAGTAGCTACCTTGTGATGCCTCATTAGACAGAATAATTGTAGCAGGAGTGTGACCTTGTACCTGTGAAGCCGTCTCTCACTTTGTGGTGGGGAGAGGAACTAACTGGGGCAGACCAGATATTGTAAGCCATTCATTCTCATTAGACTGCCAGCTAAAAAACTCCTGGAACATACCCAGTTTGTCAAAAATGCAGGAATGCATTGAAAGCCTTTATATATCTGCTTCTCATAGGAACCATTTTGTAGTACATGAATTATCTTTTAAACTCAGATAAAAATAACATGACATTTGTTTGCTGTAGTAAAGCTTCACACTTGTGTTTACACTGATCTGCTATTAATCACTAATGAGAATTTTGTTAGGGATTTTTCTCTTAGTTGCCTGTAGATCTAAATGTTAGAAGTTATGTTAGGTGATCCTTTAAAAAGATTGTATAAGTGACATTCTTTTTGTTCTTAATATTTGTTCATTATCAGTTCTCCTTTACTTACTTTTAATGGAAATGGAGAATACAGGTTTTCTTAAAACTGATGGTAATGATGTCTTCCAATAATAATTAAAGATAGTACGTTATTGGCTTGTTTAGGTGTATTTAACCTACAGTGCAACAAGTTTTGATGCAATAGCTGCTAATATCAATAAAGCTTCCGAGTGAAAGTTCCAAGAATGCATAGAAAGGCGTTGAGTCTTTTCGGGAATAAAGTATATCAATACTTTCTTTTCCCGCAATAACTTGATTTTGCTGAGTGCCAGCACACATTTGTCAAAACTTAAAAGGAGGTTAATAATGAAAGTGAGAGAAAAATATTTCCTGTTGAAAGAAGAAAGAGCATCATCTTAAGGAAGGCAACACTCTCAAAATTGTAAATTTCATATTTTTTTTGTCTCAGCACTAACACAAGGGAAAAAGAAAAAAAATCCAAGGTTAAAATACGATTGAATGTGAATTTTTCTAAGGAATTCATATTTTACTTCAAGGTTTTCTCATCATTTAAAAATAGTTAATTAAAATCTCTTGGCTCAAATTCCAAAATAATGTCCATTTGCCAAAATTCTAAGAGAATTAATCTCTGTATTAATGTGAAGTATCTCACACTTGATGACCTTAAAAGTACTGTTCCCTTCTTAATTCAGCATGAAGGTTTAGGTTTAATCAGTCTGTAACTACACAGTGAAGACATCTTTGTACTAATGGTAAAGTGGGGAGTTTAGCATTCATTGTGTTATACCCAAGGCTTTATGTGAGCAAAATGGCTTCTCACAGTTTTTACTGCAGAAAATCCCACGTGCGTGTCCACTTAGATGTTCATTTGCTTATTTACAGGCTCAAGCAAGTGCATCATTTCTTTCTTACTGAAATCGTGGCTTACATATATTAGAACATGAACATTACCTACTCACAGTTTTGTTAGAGTTGCAGCGTTGTCTCATGCCAAGTATGGTGTATAAGTATGCATATAACTCCGGCACATGGACATGCAGGAATTCCAGGTCTACATGGTAGGTTTCAGTCCAGCTGGCTACATAGTGAGACCCACCCTGCCATCTTTCAAGAGGAAAAAATACAGTGAGCATCCCAGGCTCTACACAGACCACCTCAATTATAATTTTATAACAGTCTGGGAGATCATTCTGTGCTTCCTGCTAGACTGGGAAGCACTGCTAATGCCATAAGCCTATGCCCGTCGTATTTGAATGACTTGACGTCATAAGTTTGAAATCTGGCAAAGGATAAGCTGAGTTACACTTAGTCCCATATATTGGCTTGTCTCTTATCTGTAACTGAGATCACATCCTTTTTCTTATGATCTGTTGTAGATTTTTCTTTCCTTTTATTATTAAAGTATTTTTTAAAAAGCAGTTTCTTCCACTGCATTACCTTCATAAGGAAAAAAAATGCTGAGTTTTAAATACTTCTCTCTAATTGTTTGGGGCTAACAGAGTTGCGTGTCCTCAGGAGCACCTTGTCGTCCAACACTCTATCTGGCGCCTTTTTCTACCCCTTCAATTTGAGTTCCTTCCCATTAAACCCTTTCCTGAAGGCATGGAACCTCAATTCCTGAAATATTTTATTTGGAGTGAATCAGAAGGTATTTTGTGTTGTTCCTGGTCTGGGTGGTGGTGATTTGTTATGTATTTGTTTTTGCTTATTTGTTTTTTTTTCTGGAGGTTGGCAAGATAGCTTAGTGGCAAAGACACTTCCCTGGTAATCCTGGCAACCTGAGTTCAGCCTTCAGTACCCTTAGGTAAAAATGGAATGAGAGAACTGGCTCTACAAAGATGTTCACTGGCCTTGGCATCTGCACTGTGGCACATGCCACCTCCTCTCTCGCACACACTTCAAATTTATGCACGGTAATAATGATGATGAGGATGATAATAAAAAATAATAATAAAATAAGTTTATCACATTTCTATAAGTTTTTCAATGTTTTCTTTTTCTTCAAAGGGAGGTCTTCCACTAATTATCTACCACTAGTGTTGCTTTCGTACTTACATACAAAAGCTAGCATTCATTAGCTGAAAGGCTTTCGTGACCACACATTCATGAATGATTCAGCTGTTTGTTTCTGCAGTTTCTCATAAGTCTGAAGTGTCATGTCAGGGGTGATAAACTTGGTCGCCTCATGCCTAACTGGGTGCAGGAAAGATCTACCTCTAAACTGTGATTAATCCCATGTGGGTTCCTTTCTCTGCTTATACCTTGAAAGGATGACAAGATGGAGTGAGGACTCTGATAGAAAGTAACACTCCATCTTTTAGGACCTTCATAGAACTGACTCACTAAGTGAAGTTCACACAAAAAGGTGGGAATTGTAGTATGTAGTCAGATCATGGTGCCACCTGGAGCTTACAATAGTAAGTGGTACTTTCTTCATGGTGTGACATCATCTCTCAACAAGGCAATTTTACCATATTATACAATAAACAAGTCCATCTGTATCTAGAGGGCTCTCTCCTGCGTATCAGTTTTGAATAATTACTCTGGGGTTTAATATTAATTACAAACTGTTTGGTCTATTAGCTCAGGCTTATTGTTACCTAGCTCTTACAACTTAAATTAACCCATTTCTATTATTCTATATTTTACCATGAGGCTTGTGGCTTATTACCTTTCATCTTGCTTCTCTGGTGGAAACTTGTGTCTCCCTCGACTCTGCCTTTCTTCTCCCTTTATTCAGTTTGGCTTTCCTGCCCAGTTATATTCTGCCTTGCCATAGGTCAAAGAAGCTTCTTTATTAACCAATGGTAACAAAATATATTCAAAGCATACAAAGGGGCATCCCACATCAGCCATGTCTATAATAATAAGTAACTTTCTGAATCTGCTTATCTTGAATCCATATCAGCTTTAAACAAAACTAGAGAAAATGAAGAGATTCATTGAGTATCTTCTATCATCAGAGTATGCACTACTGAGGCATTTATCCACATCAGAGTATGCAGTAAGGAGGATGTTCATATGCAGCAGCATGTACCAGTGAGTTCTTTAGTTCTTTCATAAACTTACAAAGTGATTCCATATCGTTTTTTTAAAAGTTATCAATTAGTTTAATGCTTGATAGAACAGAAATAAATTTCAAAGTCAAATAGTATGTACTCACTTGAAGAAAATACAGTTACCTCTTTATTCATCTGTAATGAAAATGGATGTGTCAACCTTCCCTCATTTTTGGTTGAAGCCCACATTATACAATTCTTCTGATAACTCTTAGCATACATCAATGGAAATTGTATGAAATGCTATGAGACCTAGGGAAAAATGCCAAATTTGCTGGATATGTTAGCATCTGCTTGCATGTCCCCATCTGCCTTGGCTATGGCAAAGTTCTCACCTCTGAATCCTTCACAAAGCAAGTGATTTCTAGACTGACATTTTCAACACTATTCGACGAGGGTCAACCCATCCTCAATCCTTTTCTTTAAATTTGTCCTGCATTCTTTTAAATTTACTCTGCAATTTTATCTGGGTATACAACAAAGGCACTTACTACTGATAGGACAATAATAACTAAATAAAGCAGTCATTTCTCCAATGTCAACTCAGCTAACTAGTGAGTTTATTGGGATTATTTATAGGAGTATTGGCAACTCAAAAACAGCATCGTCACTTGAGCGCTTAACCCAGAATGACAAGTCAGAAATCTCAATCTCTGCAGTGCCCCTGCACAGTTTGAAGACAGGTTAGCTGGTCAGAGACTTTCTGTCTAGCTATTTTTACTGATTATATGACTGTAGGGTGGGTTGTTTTGAATTCAGGACCTTCCTAAAATGGGCAAGTTATTCACAGTCTAAGTCTTTGTAATTTATATTTTTTCTACCCCATTCTTGAAGAACTTTCTCCTCCTAGATGGAATATTCCAATTCAGTATAAATTGCTATAAAACATCAAACTAAATTGGGGGTGTGTACAAAAAAAGGGAGAGTGGGAGAGGGGGATTCAGTAAAGGGTGAGTTAGTGGTAAGGAGAGGAGAGTGGGGGGGATTTTCATTTTGGTAAACTGTGTCTGCATCTGCATTCCAGCTATTAGTAGCTGTGTCATTCTCTCCTGGAAATAGGTGTGATGCTGAAGTGAGAGTTTAAATATGTCTTTTGCTTATGTAAGAAGAAAAAAAAAGTACTTCAAAACTAAATTGATGGAAAGTGAATAAGCACATTATAATTTGTTCCCATCATAAAATATTGTACAGCAATACAGCAGACAAAAACTGCTGATACAGTGAAGAATGTGAATGAATATCAAAAATGAATGCTTATTGAAAAACCAAAGATAGCATAGTATACATACCATGCTTTCATTAGTATCAAGTTTGGAGGCTGACAAGGCTAGTTCCTAGTGCGTGAAGCAATATCACTAGTTATTTTGGAGAGGGAAGACATGGAAAATATACCACAAAGGACTGAGGAATATGCTTCAGAGAACAAGTTATCCTATATGTTGGAAGAATGATTACAATATATGTAGGAAGACAAAATATTCGTACATAGCAAGTGAATTTGAATTTATATAGTTTATACATCATCAAAGTTAATCTTTTAAATAAAAAAACCTTTCTTAGTCCAAGTTTATTAGTGCATATTATTAGTTTTAATAAATATCATGAATGCTTGAAGTATTAGTAGCAGTGCTTAGCACATGTGAGGCCCTGAGTTTGATGTCAAAATTCCCACCTCACACAATATAAGAACACAATGTGTGCATCAACCTTAATATTGTAATTCATATATTTTCTTACCACAGTGCAATTTAAATCTTGATAATTATCATTTTATATTTATGGAATGTGCCTCAGAAGTTTGATTTTATGATTATTGCTGTTTCAGTTGGCATACTCTCAAATGTAGAACATTAGGCCTGGTTCATTTGCTTATTTTTAATTACCTTTTGTTCTTCTTTTAACTTGATTCTCTGTGTCTTATATAGTGCCTACAAATGGAGGCACATAAACATTAAAAAAATGCTTACCACATGTTCTGAAGAGTCCCAGGAAGACATTTCACGTGCTCAAGTAGAAACCATTGCTTGCCCTCTGTTAATGTTTTCTTCTCTTCTCAACATTAGCTAAGCCTCAAGCTCACAGTGCCACCTCATCCAGCAGAGTCTCTCTGGTTGGGTTCCACTGGGCTCTATGTCGCTGTTGTCTTTCATAGTTTTTTTCTTTTTTTTTAATTGGGACATGTGCACTGTTACTATAGTGATGCACTGTTGAACTGGATCAGAATGCCTCCTCATTTTAGTTTTTTTTTTTTTTTTTGTGCTTCGTTACGGTTTGGCTTCCTGTGCAGTACAGCTTTAGACATCCTATTGAAATAGCTCCTTCCTTACCTGTAAGCTCCTTTCCCAATATTTCTTTGCTCCATAGCATATAAATGTGAATCTGAATTCAGTTTAATCTGAATGCCAGATTCCACACTTCACTGAAAATGTTCTTTCTTTGACTGATACTAAAGTTCTGTTACTCTGTCAAGATCAAAGCATTGTTCTCCATTTTGTGGACTCTTCTCTTTCAAGGAGAATTTCAGTTCCCCTGATGAAAGATTTCTCTAATTTCATTTGTCCTGAAACACACACACACACACACACACACACACACACACACACACACATTCAATTCCACTCTTTCAGATTACCATGAAATTTTCAACTGCTTTTACATTAAGCGTGATTCTAGCTTTACTCAGATTTCAAATCCTATTGGAACAAGGCATCCTAGACAGGACATATTAGGACCTTGTTTGAGTTTATCCCCACAAGTCAGTGAGTCTATACTTATTCACCGTCTTCCTATGTGATGTAAGAGAATAATGCTATATTAACATATCAGGTAATATCTCTTCTAAAGAAGTAAACACACACACACACACACACACACACACACACACACACACACACACACATATATATATGGACAAAAAACATGTCTTTAGAAGGTGGCTCAGACAGTTTTGTTTGAGGTTCATACTATGGATATGAAGCCAGAGAGACTTTCACTGGAAACCCAGGCATTTGGATAAAATGTTTAAGACTTTTAGTACCTTTCTGTTCCACTTTGGGCATATTGAAGATAATTTTTTATATTAGTATATACTTAGTAACTCAATGTACAGCAAAATGCATTTAGTGTTGAGCAGTGATATGCTCTGAGTGTTATATACTCTTAAATTCCCATCTTTAAAATCTAAATATGTTGCTAAAAATTCACATACAGACTTGATTTTTATGGCTGAGGCATTTTACAGATAATTGAGAGTTATTTTTGGCTCATTTAGTTATCCATCATAGGTAAGCTACAGAGGCACTTTAATTGGCCAGATTGGCTGTTTATTTGTTTACTAGAACTTAAAAAACAGCAACTAAGTGGAAAATTCCCACTTTCAGAACCATTCTTTTGGTCATGAGTATCCTATTATTTACTTATTATTGCTTTAGAAATATCATAGATCTTGGATTCAGATCTTAAAAGTTATAATATGGTATCTAACATTTAACTGTATACTGGGTGATTTGAGTTAATTCAGCAGCAATCCCAAACCACTCCTCCATTCCTCATTAAATGTTCATTTTAGGTCCTACATTGTGTAAACATGGTCTTGAAGAAAAATGTATTTAAAATCCTAATGGTGGAGTTTGTACCATAACTTCTTATAGCTGAAATACTATATTTTCTCTCCAGTATATCTTTCATATGACACTTTATGTCCTATGTAATAATCTTGCCTGTAGTCTATTGGTCAATAGGATCTATGGGTCTTAACCTTAAGTATTGTGATGATAGCCTTTATATATGATCTACACCTCCATCTGATAAACAAGGAATATGAGTTTTAATCTGTTTGGAGAGCTCTTCACTTAAATGGTACCTACTCAACTTGTTTACCTACTCTAGGTAGACTGAAAGTGTGAAAGGCAGAATCCACTTCCTGAGTTCTGCAATTTGAAGATGCTGTTCAGGCTTGGCACAGAGTGAAAATGAATGCAGTTCATAGTGGACATGATTAAATCCTATCAAACAGCTTCTCAAAGTCACGGAATTTTTTTGAAAGAATAGCATATGCACCAAAGAGCTATTGTTAAAAGTTGACTATAGTTATTTGGACCAGATTATTTGACAGGGCCTCATAAGCTGCTATGCGATGTTAAAATATTTCATTTTCCTTTGAAATATTCTTTCTCCTTTGAATTCTTGTTGTTGTTATGACTGCTATATTTTTATGACTAAAACTTCATGTTTAAGCCATGAATTTTGCTTGAATCAAATATAGAATATTAGGGGCTGGAATAGGGTACAGTGGTTAAGAGCACGTATTGGTCTTATTGAAGACTTGGATTCTGTTTCTAGCACTCATGCTGGAGGACCACTTTTGCTGATAGCTCAGTTCCAGGGTATCTTTTGTGGCTTTCATGAATTTCTGCATACATGTAGTTTTTAAACATACTATCAACTATGCACGTATATACATAACATCAAATAAATAAATCCTTAAAAACTCACATACAAGATACTAGAGCTACCATAGTGCCTCACTAAACTCAAGTTGATAAGCTATATTTATAAAAATCTCTATTGCAATTTATTTCTATCTCTTTGTTTCTGTCTGTCTTTCTGTTTAACTATCTATCTCTCTCCATCTATCTATCCATAATCTATTTATCTCTCTATCTCTATCTATCTATCTATCTATCTATCTATCTATCTATCTATCTATCTATCTATCATCTATTTACCTACCTATATCTCTGCCTATCATCTATCAATTTGTTAAATACACATGGATGATTGAATATAACTCTTTTCAGGATAGTGTGATGCTAAATTATTTTAGTCTTTTCAGATAGGGGGATCATCTCCAGATACTCAAGCTTTTCATACGTGGTATACAGCTGAAAGTAGCATCCTTTGCTGTCAGCAGTTCTGATTTATTTATGTGTCATATGTCATAATGGGTTGCTTCCTGATTGCCTCTGCCTTCACCTTCACTGTATTGATTTAATAAAACCTCAATTGACTTGTTAATAGTGGCATAAGCTCAGATTTTTTGCATCCATATTTTATTTACCAAAATTTTTATTTTGGGGAACTTGATCAAATAGCTTGTCTTCAATTTCTGCTTTTGATTTGTTAGAGGAGTATGATTGGGATGTTCCATGAGAAGTTTCAAATGATGAATGAAAATGTGTCATTAACTGTTTTATAGGAAAAAGCAAGAAAGTAATATCTTTATGAATAGAATAACTGCAAGTCAGAAAGTTCATGTTGATGACAAGTACTGGTTTAAAAACAGTTGGTCATATATAGGTGTATATGTGTGTTTTCTCATGCATATAAGTACATTTTAGGTCATCATTTTAGGTTTGTCAGCCACTCTTTCTATGTAGTAAGATGCCATAATGGACCCTCTTCTCTTTAGTCATTGTTTTACTTCAGTTTTTAAGAATATTTTATTCCTGCAAGCAAACATGTTAAAATATACAAGAATATAACTTAGGTTTTTAAATTCCTCATGTCATTTTGGTTTGTTTCTCTTAAGAATATGGTGGATTTGGTCACACAGCCTACTTTAAGCAGAATTACCATGTAATTTTCATGATTTCTGTAAAAAAGTGCTCCGTTACATCTTTTATGAATATTTTCACTTTCATGAATGTTCCTTAATATGTCACATTTAATTGAGTTGAATATATCAATTCAAGTTTGGCACACAAGAGCCTATATTTAGCATCTATTCCTTGCAACACCCTTTCCATCTCTATGAAGGCTTCAGGGATATTAGCTGTAGCTTTTTAAGTTTGTGCTTTTAGTTCATGCTCTTTAATATTAGATGTAAACAATGGTATAGTCTAATGAATCTGCTTGCTACAGTCTTAATTAAACATTATGAAGAAACTTTTTTTCATTGTTTCCTTTTATTGAGCAGAGATTCTTTTCTCATATAATATATCCTGGTTATGGTTGACCTCCTTCTACTCATCCCTGCTTCTCTCCACTTCCCTTCCTTTCTGGATCCATTTCCATTCTGTCTATCATTAGAAAAGAACAGACTTCTAAGAAATAACAGGCAAACATGACAAAATAAGATATAATAGGATGAAGCAAAAAAAAATACCAGCCATATTGAAGTTGAACACAGTAACATAACAGGGGAGTCTCAAGAGCAGACACAAGTGTCAGAGACCCAACCATTCCTTCAGGCCCCTAAGAATACTAAGCTAAAAGCTATGACAGATATGCAGAGGACCTGGTACACACCCTATGCCTGCTACTTAAGTCTCTGTGAATGCATATGCATCTTGATTAACCAATTCAGGGGGCCTTTTTCTTCAGCTGTTTTCCATCTCTTCTCTGGATCTTCCATCATCTCCTCTTCCTCCTCCTCAGGGGTCCCTGAGCTTTGAGGGGAGAGATTTCATGTTGACATCCCTTTAGAGTCTTTCTCTCTCCATGATGTTTGGCTTGGCTGTGGGTCCCTGTATCTGTTCCCATCTGCTGCTGGAAGAAGCCTCTCTGATGACAACTGACTCTGGCAGGTGAGGGAAGGACATTCATGGAGACACATATTTTAATAAAGTATTGCATATTTGCATCTAGTTTTACTCTTATGTAATAAAATTTACTTTTATGTGTGTTTCCTTACTATATTTTCTTTTGAGAAAACAATTATCTCAATAGATTCAAATGACTACCTCATGCTAAGTGTGATCTTCTCACATTTATCATTTATATTTATAGTTTTGTGATGTCTGTAATTCTTTTTGTCAACCTTCAACTTCAGATTCTCTTTGCTAACCCACTTTCTTCACTGAATTGAATTCATTTACATGTGGCTTTCTCATGCATATTTTTACTTTCTAAATGTGTGAATTAGGTTATTTTTGTTAGCTTAGCTGTTAAATTTTTTAAAAGTGAAAATCAGCTGTTATCATGTGAAGTCTTAAATATTTTAGGAGCACTACTTTACTTTTATGTGGAAGGGATGATGAGTCTGTCTATGTGTGTTAAGTGTCCATCTTATATTCTTGTAATTATATCTGTGGGATTTAAAGACACATTAAAATCTTTTCATTGATTCTATATAAAGAAAAAAGCAACATTGCATAGATACAACTATAAAAGACTGCAGATTTTAAGCTTAGTATATCATTTCCCACTGGATAATATGTTACGATGAAAAATATATAACCAAATTCTCACTTTAATGTTCTTTGCATTTGAAATATTCATATTTAAAGGTCTTTTGGAGTAAAAATGTATTTTTTTCTAAGTTGGATAATATGTCACTTTGGCCTTCCAAAACTAAATTTGCTAATCAGACAAATTAACATCTCTAAGCCAGATGATTTTTGAATGGAGAATGGTATGTAAAAGATACAGTGTGCATGGGACTGTTAGTCAATGGAGGAATTACGTAAATGGTGATGACTGGGAAAAGAAGATCGTAATTAGTAATACAATTTTATAGTATTAAATACTTTATTATAAAAGTACAATTATTTGGCAAGATGATGGATATTGAGATTTGGAACATTTATCAAGACATGGATTTTATTTCCAATGCAGGATCTCTCCTGCACTTTATCAGTTAGTTTGGGTAATAAATCACTGGAAAAAGTACCCCAAATAGGGTCTCACACAGAACAAAGTTGGTACTTAATAATCCTGAGAGCTGATGAAGGAGAATGTCTGAAGAGTTGTGTGAGTTCTGGGCTCACCAAGGACTTTCAAAATATTATTAAATATTAAAATTCTGGGTAGGGGATTGAATGAGCTGAGGGTAGTGGGTGTGTCTACCTCGACTCTGAAAGGATGCTTTCAGATGAGTGTTGGGGCTTATTAAGACCTCTCCCTCTTGGAGCCATAGGCGGCTGTCAGTGACTACCGATGATCCTTTTCTCTTCTGAGCAATGTTGGAGAATAAGCTGTACCAGGAAGCACCGTTTGGCACCATAACCAAATGAAGTTCCCAGTCTTATAGCATGAATGGTACAGGAGAGAGAAGGGTTGGAATTAGTACCTCCACAAAAGCATCCATTTTAAGATTAATGAAAGGAAGCCATTTCCAAAAGTAAATGTTGGTGTATTGTGTTGTTTTTTGTATGGTGTTTGTACATTTACGTGAGTTGCATGATTGTATCTGGATGCTTTTGCATGCTCATGCAGAGACCAAATGTGTGAGTGCCTTCTTCTATCTTCCTCTGTCGATTTCTACCTTGTTTTGTCTATATGTATCTATTTATGGAGAGTGTGCATGTACGTTTGTGTGTGCACGTGCATGTGCAAGTACGCATGTGCATGCCTGAGTGCTTGGCACAGCAGTCAGATGGACAGAGGAGAACCTGTGGGAATTGACTCTTTCCCAGCAATCAAACTCAAGTCATCAGTTTGAAAAAAGAGAACAATAATACATCATTACTTATTTCCTTACCTCTTTGTTTCTCTCTCTTCTTTTTTCTCTTTCTTCCTTCCTTCCCTATTTTCTTCCTTTCTTTTTTTCTTTTTCTTTATGATAAAGGTCATCTAACTGAACTTGGAACAGTGTTAATTGCATGCTATCATGCCTAGGTAGTTTATGGGTCCTAGAGTTCTACACTCAGGTCCTGATGTGCCAGGAGCCCTGACAGTGGCCAGGTGCCAGAAAGGACATAAGGAGTTGGTGAGGAGAATCGAGGCAAGCCATTGGTTGCAAAATCTTACAGCCTGACTGTTTAGCAGTCAGAATGCTTCATTATTTATATAGAATTCAGTAAGCATAGTTATCTTGTTCCAAAACAAAGGTCATGTTTTTGGACATGGATTTCACTTTCTCTTGTGTATCTTTTAGTCAGCATTGATAACCCATGAAAAAACAGAGTTATCTTCTACAATTATTATTACTAGTCAATCCCATAACCCAAATTTTAAATGTCTAGAGTCACACAACAGCCCACTCTGAGGTTTGTAACTTTTTTGGCTTTAAGGACCAAACAGAAAGAAAAATATCTAAGCCAGCCCAGGCAGAATTCCATGTCCTGAGCAGTGTATTATTAACTATTAATCGCCAGAGTGTCAATAGTCCCAAGAAAAATCTTTAGGCTAAAGTTCCTGTGGTTATTATTAAATTTCTAGCATAATGTGATGTTTACATTTTATAACTCTACAGAATTTATTTACATGTCTAATTCTGGCTTTCTATTGTGCTTCGTCATAAGAACCTGGCTCTGCACTAGCTACCTTTTCCAAGAAAGGAAGGTCCTGAAATCACATTCTTTTATCATCTTTCTGTACCTTTCTTTGTCCATCAATATAAGTCTCTGTGTGGGACAGAGATGACTCCAGCTTACCACATGAGCTGTATAGTAGGAAGAGGCTTGCAATCTGATCCATGGTCAACTCTCCTAGCCAATCTAATCTTGGTGACATTTTTTTGTTTTAGTTTATTTTGTTTTGGTTATCTTGTTCCTCAGTAGGTAGAGGGGGCAGATGTTTCAAGAATACTCAGAGCGTCATAAAGAGACCTCTGACATCTTTATGTGTATCATAGCTTCCAAAGAATAAGGAAAACCTTCAAGTAGATAAAGATAGCTTTCTAAAAGCAGAAGGACTAGTATGCTCAGGAGTTGTCTACGGGAGCTTGTAAGCAGTAGTCCTTGGAGAAGGCATAACTGATTCATAAGCAAATTCCCATCAATCCAATAGTCTCAAATAGTTAGCATATAATAAAATCCCTTCAGGCATGCAACATGTGGAGAGGGACATCAAAACCAAAAGCGGCACTGTGGCCATCCTGCGGCTCAGTTTGGTTGGATCTTTTTCAGCAGCTGTGCTTTCTTTGTAACTCTCATTGTCACATCAGGTATTAGCGGGCCACTCATGTCTGTGCAGGAACCACTTTATCCACTGAGGCATCTCAACAAAATGCCTTTGTATTATTTCTTCAGCTCATGATTAAATGTCTCAGCTATTTGAACTATCACCAATATAAAGGTCTCATTGTGAAGAACTTGTCTCACCTAGATACTGGGTTTGGGGCTTGTAAAGTTCATGAATCCCCATAGGTATCCTTGCTGTTCTGTTTCTGAAGCTTTCTTAGCCCAGGGTCCTAGCTTCAAAACTTTGTTCTTATTGGTTCAACTTTTCATTATTACTTGTAAAGAGCCGTTCAGCTGCTATGCAACATGTATGTTTAATGGACTTTGCAGTAAACTAAGAAATGTGCTTGTAGAAATAAAATAGCTCATTCAAGGAATTGCCGTCTTTAATCAACCCATAGACAAGATGAAGATTAATATAAATGAGCTGATCTCAATAAACACCAATCTCTGCAATCTTTACTGTATATTAAATTACTTTAACCCTGCCCTTCCATATTTTGACTTGCATATGGTGAATATATCATGTGATGATAAAGGATCCATGATTCAAAACACTTTCAATATTACTATTACTATCAATGTATGATGTATAGCCAATTGAAGAACTTTAAGAAAGTATACCAATGAGCAGGCCATGTTGTATCATGTTGGAATCGTTTAAAAGATTTCATACTTTAGTGTCTTTGGCATTATTTTGCCAAATAAGGCAGCTACCAAAATATGCCTTAAATTGTAGGTAGGTGAATTAATCATCTCAGCAACACATGCAGGAATTTATTTAACTAATGACTCGTTAAATCTCTGAAACCACATAAACAAACACAATGAGGTTTTGATTTCTATAGCATCATGGACGTGTTGTTGTAGAAGTGATCTTTTTTAAAAGATCTAGAAAAATGACAGAAACCCTTTAAGCACTATCCTTATAACATACCACACGTCATGATGGATCTCAGGAGACTGAAAAACTTGTTCTAACTGTTAAGGAAAATGGTAAAATTTTTCCATATAATAATTGGGAGGATGGTGTGAGCAATTTTCATGATAATCCCCCAAAACACAGTAACTGAGTTATGTTTTGCAGAATTGACCATGAGATGAGAAAGTACATAGCCGATGGTAAACAGTTAGAGTCAGAACCAAGAGATCAAGGTGAACCCACATGCCAAAGAGTGTGGGCTCTCAAGAAAATGATCCAGGAAACAAGTCCTACAGTTACTCTTGACATGAAGGCTTCTCCTGAGTGAACGGAACTACTATCATGGTGCCTTCGCGAGTATGAACAGTGCATCAGGAAGTGGCATGTTGGTTTCACATTCAGATATTCAGTTTTTGTTTGTTGTTTTGTTTGTTTGTTTTTCTAGTCAGAGTTTCTCTTTAGCCTTGGGGCCTGTCCTGGAACTAGCTCTTGTAGACTAGGCTGGCCTCAAACTCACAGAGATCCTCCTGCCTCTGCCTCCCAAGTGCTGGGATTAAAGGTGATATTCAGTTATAACTTCAGCTCCATATGTTTACAGAAAAACATTCTCTCTAAAGAAAGAAAAGTAAGCTTGAGAGTCTGTTATGGGTTTATTTCTCCTCAGATTAATTTTATTATTGTATTGCATTAATTTAGTATATATTTGTTTTAAAAGATGCTATCATTGTACCATCTGAAATGTCTACTGAAGAACAGCAACAAGAAGGAGAAAGACAGATGCCTGGCACAGCTGCCTCACTCACCACCTCACCTCGTTGTCTGGACAGAAGTCTCATTTACTAGTGACTGCCCTCTGTAAAAAAGGAGTATTCTTCATTCTTTAAGGTTTGACATATCTTATGTTAAGGGGGCTGATAATTTATGTTCTTTGCTTTTTAAATGTGATGTTTGATAAACAACAACCATACAAAAGTCTTCCATTCTATGAGGAGCTGCCCATCAACCATTCTACCTTTAATGCTGTCTTACAACTTTCTGTGAAATTTGGATGCTTTTCTATATTCTTAGATGATGGTAAATAATGTCTTACTTTTCTTCCCTGTTCACACTGTACATCATGCTGACTGATATAGGTGTCCATTCATAATTTCAATTTCGTATATATCTGACTTTATTATCTATAACTGTTTCTCTCATTACCTTGCTGCACACCAATTCAAGCAGCAATTCCCAGATACAAGCTCAATTTCTTTGTTCATGTTAAAAGCAGATGCCTCTTGCTCATCAGCCTTTCTGCAATATTTCAGTCTCTTATTCACATTTCTCAGTATCAAAAATGGGTCCATTAATGTCGGTGGCTGTATTGGTGTCACCTCCAGACCATCATCATTACATTTTTGCACTTCTCATCGTATTAAATAGGCTTTCTTTTTCGTAGGCTAATGTTTGATGAAAAAGTTAATCTTAGATTAAGGCAGTATTAGCACACACTCTTTACTCTGTCAAAAACAGTAATAACAACAACAAAACCCTAACTTTTCTGTCCTTATTCTCCTTCTACCCTTTTATATTTCTTGTCAACTCTCTCCCCTCATGTAATAGACAAAATATTACATTGAACCAAGTAAATCTTGGCGTCTTTTCAAGCTGCATTGCAAGACTATTAAACTTCACAAAATTTAAGGGTTATTGCATTACAATATTTTTATCAGTGTTTTTATGCATTTTTGATCATTTCTGCTATGGTATAAGTTTTAATCTTTCATAACCCTGTCTGTCTTGTTCATAGTTCCTTCCAGGAGAGAGAGACATATTTGAATGCATATCATATTGGATCTGATTTCCAATAATGGTATTCATGTGCTGGGAAATCATATCACATGGATTAAATGTATTTTAACAAAATAACAGTCAAATTTAGACAATTTTCAAAATATAAAAATGAATGAAATACTAAAGTCTAAAATATAGGTGAAATAAACATTTAGTTACCAAATACACATTTAAGTGTTATGAATTAAGAAAAATGTAACATTTATCTTAAATTAGTGTAAAACTAGTATAAGATTTATCTAACATATTGTAAAAACTAATATAGGATTTATCTGACATATTGTTTAAAGTTTATGCTTAGGAGTGGAAAAAGACATTATCAATCTATACAGAGTGAAGAGAGTTAAATATTAGAGGAAAACTGGAAAATTCTACTTAGGAAGGAAAATGATGTTTGTAACAGGAAAATCAATACTGGCTTGTGATGGTTCTTGTGTATTAATAGTTTTACTTAGATGCCCATCAATACTGAGCATTTGTAATGATATTCTGACTCTATTATATTAATATAATTATAACTAATTATATTAATATAATATAATTATTTATTAATATATAGTTTTATATCAAAGTACATACTTTGTTTGGGGTGGAATAAAAAGAAAATCTGAAAAGTTAACATTTTAGAACTCTACTAAAGCCTGTTTAAATTTCTACTACTCCCACATATGTTGCCGTGATATCTGTCCTAGCATCCACATTTCTATAATTTAGAAATCTTTCAGTAGTATACATTTTAATTTGTTTTTCATTCATGGTTTTGACATATGACAATGATAGAGGATTTAACTTCCTTATTAATTATGAAGCTTGCAGTGAATATCTTCTGAAAGAGAGTAGCAATTCACCCTCTATTTTGAAGACACTGTCTATATAGAATGTTAATATCTTTATTGTTAAATTACCACTTAAGTATTATTTAATATCCTGATATCACTCAGAAGGCCCTAAATTGCAGAGACAAAACTAAGGGAAGTGAAATAAAACTGGCAATTTTCCTAATTAACACAGCAAGCGAGTTGTCTCACTTCAGCATGTGGTGGATAATTGTACACAAGTATACAAGGCCTGCTAAGGCTGATGACATTAATTTAATTACTGGTTATTATCACTAGGAATATCATTGCATTCCTAAATTAGCTAAATTATGAATACTTCTTCTTGGCTAGCTTGGGAATTGCCTTAAAATTCTTTGTGAAATGTTTATGTTTTTTCCTTTATTCTTGAGAATTTCCTATGTTTACACAGTGTTATATTTCTTTACTTCCTCCAGCTCCCCAAGTCTACCTCAATCTCTATCTCTCTTCTAACTTCATGACCTTCCTTCATTCCTTCCTTAAAAATTTATTATGTGTTGCTAGAGGTGCAACTGCTGTTCCCAGCACCTGAGAGGAACACAGGCCGTTTTGTTCCCTGTGCCTGGCTCCCGGCGGCAGCCGCTAGTTTATGCCCGAAATAACCACAAGAAAACTGTATTCATTTAAACTCTGCCTGGCACATTATCACTAGCCTTTTCTTGACTAACTCTCACATCTAAAACTAACCCATTTCTGATAATATGTATCGCCACTTGACTGTGGCTTACCAGCATGAGTCTAATTAGTGTCCATCTCGGGCTGGAGAATCATGGTATCTGCCACACTTCGTTCTCTCCAGCCTTCCATTCTGTCTACTCCACCCACCTAAGGGCTGTGTCCTCTCCTATAGGTCAGGCAGTCCTTTATTCAACCAATGAGAGTAACACAAAATACAGAAGAACCCTTCTACAACAATTAAGTCCAGTTTAAGTTGTTCCTCATGCATGATGTAGCACATTTCCTGGAACATGGCATCAGACCAGTCACCATATCCTCAGAAAAGAGTGATGTTTCTTCACTTCTCAAGCAAGTGCTAATTACCAGTAGCTTTTCAGCAAGGGAAAAGGATCATCTGTGCTGGAATTAGGGTTGGCTTGCTCTTATATTCACCATGTGCAGGTAATCTCACATGCTGTGAGTTTATGAGTGAGACTGCTGCTTTAAGTCCAGAAGATGGCATTTTATAGTTCTCTTTGCCATCCCCCATTTGTAGACTCTGTTCACAGAGTTCTCTGAGCCTTGGTATGATGTGTTTAACATAGATGTCCTGTTTAGAGCTAAGCACTCATTCTTCAGATTTCAGCACTCTACCTGTTATGCATTTCTTCTTTGACTATGTTTTTATAGAGCTTTATTGCTGTCCAGATCTACTTTGTTTATACACAGAATTATTTACAAGAAAGCAGTATTTTCTTTGTTAACTTTTCCCTACCATAGCATTTATTTCAATGTTGAAAGAGAACATTCAGAGTTATATGTTAAGGGTGTATCTAAACCAGGAATATAAAATCAAGGCAATCTTCTTTAAAGTGTAGAATAATTATAAGACTGCTATATTGTCACACATTTTATATATTTTTTCTTCAGAATTTAATTTTTTAACTTAGTTTAAGATTAATACACTTCTGTTGCTTAATTGCATTTCATATGTGTTGGACAAATACTTAATATGCCCAGAATAAACCTAAATGCTTCATGAATACCAACTGAAAATATTTACTACATCACTCAAAGACAAGGTAATGTCTGTCATCATTTTAGTCAGAAAAAAATTGAAGTAGCCTGAAATTTTCATGATATGTTGTCTAGCAAATGCCAAGGATATTATAGAAAGCCATATTTAGAAATAATTCTTAGGTCGGCAGACTTATCTGTGCTTGGTATCTGTTTAGTTGGAAAGCACTGTTTCCATGACATATTTTTCTACATTTCAAAAATTCACTTAGTCGCTTGATTGTCATTAGACATACATAGTATGCTGCACTAATATTTACAGGTGCCTAATGATATTGAATATAACAAATATAAAGGATATGGTGGAAAGAAAGTTAATTAGAGGTTGAGGCTGTTCATGATGTCAGGATGACTCACTAAGTGATGAAGCTCACTGAGACCCTGTTGCTTCTTTGAGAGCTAATCTCCTTGATTTGTAGTTCTCAGGTGCTTTAATTCACAGCTTTATGTTAAATGTCAGCCACGGCCAATGTTATTAACGTGATGATCATATCTATATTTCTATTGTTCTTTCACCATAGATTATTTGCTTCCTAAACTCATATGGCTCAGTTTAAAAAGTAAACATAGAGTAGTTGAAGTAATTAATATAATTGTGTTGTGTACAAAGACGAAAAGAAAGTGACAAAAATGAAAGAGATAAAGTAAGGAAAGACAATCAGAAAGAAATTTACCTAATTGTCAATTCACAGTATATACACATGAATCTGTATTTTGTTTTCTTAAAATTTCACAGGAATACACTTTTAATTTTCCCTTAAGGTATTTTGGAGAGGGCTTCATTCCAGAAAATGTTGAATTTCTTGATTTCTTCCTCTTCCCTTGTAGTAATGAGTACACAGGCCCCTTTTTCAGTCTCGCGCAGCTCCTGGCCCCCAGGCTGCTTTTGGTATGTCAAGCTAGCTTACCTCCCAAAATAATTACACAGAAACTGTATTCATTAAAATACTGCCTGGCCCACTAGTTCTAGCCTTTTATTGGCTAACTCTTAAATCTTGATTCAACCCATTTTAATAATCTGTAAGTTGCCACGAGGTAGTGGTCTTACCAGGAAAGATTCAGCATGTCTGACTCTCTCAAGTCCATGGCAGCTCTCCCTGACTGCCTTCTCTCTCCCAGAATTCCGTTTTGTCTACTTCCTCCACCTAAGGGCTGTCCTATCAAATACAGTCTTTTTATCAACCAATAAAAACAACAAAAATACAAAAAGGCCTCCTACACCATTCCCTAAATGCTAGACACGAGTACAGGATGAAATACATACATACTAAGCAAGGCCTTCACCACTGAACTCTATCTCTAGTTCTTTTTACATAAAAACTATAGAAATAAAAATAGATTTTTATACAATATATTCTGATTACATTTTTCCTTCCCCACTCTTTCCAGATCCTCCAAACTTCATCCTCACTCAAATCCATAGCCTGTCTTTTTCTCATTAAAAATGGACATATAAAACTAATAAAATAAAATAAAGTAGAAACACACAAACAAACAAGAATGTGATAAAAAAACAAACAGAAACAAAAGAGATAAAAAAATCTCTGGAAACATATAGAGACACAGACATACACATATTTGTACATTCAGAAAGCATATATCATTATCAGACACCATATTATATGAGCTAAAGACCTATAACTTAGAAATAAAGTGCCCAGACAAAGCAATATGAGGCAAAACTCTACAAAAACTCATTAATTTTGTGTTAGGTTTTCTTCTGGCACAGGGTCTGCCCCACTGGAGCAGTCTTGGTGTGACTGCAATGGAGAAAATCTACTTTTCGTTTGTGAGACATTAGCATTTAGGTTAAGCTACTGGATTAGGGATGGAGGCTTGTGCCTACTCCTCTCGGCACTGGATCCCCATTTAGCTCAGACCTTTACAGGCTGCCTGGTTCTCTGTAAGTTCATATGTGTGTTAGATGTGCTGTATTGGGAAAATCCTGATTCTTTGATGTGTTTCTATGCTCACTGGCTGTTACAATCTTTTTGCCTTCCCTTCACAGAGTTCATTGAACCTGAGCATTTACAACTGGATATTCTAAGTTCTCTTACTCTGAATATTGTCCAGTTGTGGGTCTCCATATTTGTTTCCACTTAATGAAGAAAGAAGCTTCTCTGGTAAATGGCTGAAGAAGACAATGATCAATGAGTATAGAATAATGTCATTAGGAGTGATTGTGTTACTTTATTCCTTTAGCAGAACAGCTATATGCCATTTTCCCCTAGGTCTGTGTCCTACCCCATATAAGGTTCTTAGCCTCCTGAGCTGTGACAGGCATTGGTTTCATCTCAAGCAATGAGCCTTAATTCTAATTAGACAGTGGTTCGATATCTCACATCTTTGTGCTACTATTGCAAGTGTATCTTGCAAGAAGGTGACCACTGTCGATCACAGATTGTATTGCTGGATTGATATTTCACTCTTTTCTCTGGTAATGTGCAGAGTACCTTGCAGAACCAGTGAGTATGGGTGAAGGCTCTAGACAGGCGCCAGCTCAACTTCTCCATGTTTATTGAATTATATAGGAGCTTTTGTCAGCTGTTGGACCTTATCATCCACTTATGGAGAGCAACCAATCACCTTGAAAATATCCTTTGTTATTTGCAGTGTCCACTGGGACCCCTTTGGTCAAAAATCTTGATTAGAATTAAGCCATCTCTGGCATTTAGGAGCAATGTTTAATTGAGTCCATTTCTCCCATTTTGTAGTTCTTTAGATTTCAATCATATGTGTATATGTTTTAAGAAGCTTCTACTGTATTTAGTTTTCATATTACCGCTCAAATGGTCCTGAGTTTTAGCTGTCTTTCCCTGTTTTCCCTCCCCTACACCCTTCTTCCATCTCTTTCCATGTTTTATCCTTCGGTTCCAGTCTACCTCACTGCATCTATACATAATTGTTGTCAAAATCATTTTTCCATTTTTTTCTGAGATATGGGCAATGCTGTTTTGGCATCTGTACTGTCAGTTTGAAAGACTTCATCTGGTCTTGGGACTTTTTGAATGGCTTTTGGATGCTGTCATACAAAATGAAAAAGATGGGTTCTCTGCAGCTTTGTAGAAGTCACAAAGTACTTTATCATTTTAATTTATAATTCATTAAACTAGAACAACAAACAGTTAAGCCTTCGGTTTCTGAAATAATTCATTTCAATTTGAATAAAATCTCATATGAATAGGAATGACCAGGCACAGTTTGTTTCTAATTTATACAACACAGCTGAACATATAGTAATTTCAGTTAATTGTTTGGTTCCACAGGATGGAAATCAGTCTGAATCCATTGTTATTGATTAATCTTGTTTCTTCTTAAAAGACACAAACATTGCATGACTTGGATGAATGAGGACTAGAAATCAACCATCCCCATTGGGTTTTGGTTTTTGAAACTGAGTGATCATGGATTCCATAACTGGTTCTGTGAGTCTAAATCTTTGTGTATCGCAAATGAATTCTTTGTAAGACTATATGGCTTAAATATACCTGAAACTAATAATAACTCTTCACTCTGTCTATCTGCCTGTCTGTCTGTCTCTATCATCTGTCTGTCTGTCTGTCTGTCTATCTATCTATCTATCTATCTATCCATCTATCTATCTATCATCTATATAATTTTAAAGTCTTTCCTGTTTGTGATGCACATACATATTACATATTTCTATATAAAAACATTTATCATTTATGTATATAATTCCTTTTAGATTAAAAGATTCCAGGATATATTAAGGAAGTCCTCGTTGAAAAGTCAAATGGAATATGAATGGGACAGACAGATTACTAATTCCTCTTTCTGTCCTATAAGTAAGAGTTGTAACACTAAAGTACACAGGATTGCTCTATTCTATATGTGAAGGCTGCTGAAAGTTAATGATGCTATAGGCATCCTATATGTGTGTTTGCTTGTTTACATCAGTAAAATATCTTACATTTTGACATTCATCTTTAGACTTTTGCATATGAGTAGTGTATTTACATCATTCTTCCTCTCTCTCTCCTTCCAATTCCTCTCATACCCCTCTTCCTTAAATTTAAAATCTCTTATTTTTGATTACTATTGTTATATATGTATATAGATTTATGAAAAATTATTTTCTCTAATATTATTTAATGTTGCTCATATGTATATGTATTAAGAGCTGATCTCTTGAAATTGGTTAGCCTATTATGCATGATAGATGGTTCTTTACCTCAGAAGACTGATTCTCCTCTCTCAGGCATGATTAATTGCTATAGTTCTAATTCTACAGGAAATCATGTGAGGATTTCCCCATATGTGTTAGTATGCCAGTGTTGTCTTGTTTACACAATCATATTATTGATATTTCCTAAGTGCAGCTTTCTCTCATATACCTAAGATACTTTCTCAAAACAGAGATTCTGTCTTGGTCCTCTGAATATTAAAACCTTCCCAACTCCTCTTCCACAATATTCCCTGAGCTTTAAGTATACTGGTTCTATTATAGATGTTCCATTGAGCTGGATACCCCATAATCAGTTGATTGTGATCAGTAATAGTATTCTGTAATGGTTTCTGATTGCTTAATAATGAAATATTTTATTCCTAATCTTAGATTAAGTGTTTAAGCATCCAGTCTATAGATTACTGATAAGTTTGTTTATTTCCTATTGGTACAGTAATAAATTACTACAAACACAATAGCATCAAACAATTAAAATTGATGTCACATTCCTGAAGTGCTTAAGTCCATGCTGGGGATTTACTCTGTAAGGATCCAGGTAGTGGTAGAATTGTATCCTTTCAGAGACTCTAGAGGAGTCTGCAGTGAGAGAGTGACCATAATCAATTGCAGATCTTAAATGCTGACACTTAGCATTAGACTCACTGTCTCAGAAGTGTTTGTTCACTCTGGAATTATACCCATTCTTCATGGTGAATAGTCAATAGCCTCTCAGGAATGACACTCCAAAATATGTTCTTAATTAAAAATTTCACCTGATTATGTAAACCTGATGTAGTCTTTATTGGTTTCTTAAATACAACTAAACTTTTTGGAATGCTGTGGACATGGGAGTAGCAGTCCTCTACTTGAAGGTGTATATCCTCATGAAATAATTAAGCAATTGTAATTTTGTCTTCATTTTTCAATGAAATTACTATATTGTCCATTCTGATTTTAGAATAAACTTTCAAATTTTAAGATAGCAATATTAAGGAATATTTGTCAACTGTTTTGGTAACAATTTAATGAGCAATTTATTTTTGAAGCAGATGTTCTCAACTTCTATTTCAGTTCTGTAAAATGACAATAAATATCCTAAATATAGAATTGCATGAAAAAAGTATCAGAAATATTCTCACAGCAAGCATGCTAATGATAAGGATTTAGTATCTGTAATTAAGATATTTCCATTTGGATTCCATCTTTGTTGACAATGATACATTTAGCTTAGTGGCTGTTTTCTTCACAGATCTACAGTTATATTTATAACCACCTGTCGTGTTTGTGATAAAATGAAATAATTGTTAAACATTCCCTTAGTGATACTGAACATATGGTAACTTGAATACACTGTTAAGTTTTACTTTGACACTGGTTCTATATTTTTACTCATTTTCTCAGCATGTTTATTTTAAGTTTTGCTGGAACTTTAGTGATGAGATCAATCATTTAGATGAAAAAAGCAATCAGTTATTATCTGTGCTTTATCCAAGTTTGAAATGAACCCATAGCATCTCCATGAGTGTGAAGTGACAGGATCTGAACCACGCTAGGTAAAATCATAACTACAAGATAAGAGCTTTATACTGTGTTGTTTTCTAGTCATTATCAGGCAGTCTCATATTTAAATGCTGAATTTCTTGCCTAATATAAAATGTTTTGATTTCAATCACTGAGGCTGTTTAATTGAGTAATATTTTAAACTTAAAAAGTGTGAATTAAAAATATCATCTAAGCACTCAGTGTAGGAAATGTACCATGCTGAAAACCTCCCTCAATCAAAAAGTCATAAAAAATATTTTAAGCTGTAAAATAATCCAAGCTTTGTCATTGGTAAATCTCTCACATTCTAGTCTCCAATGATGAAAATTCTTAAGAGATATCATTTGACTGCTACATCTTATAATAGAAAAATCAATGCAGTAAGAAAATTAAATTTTACTAATAGCCTTTAGGCAGAATGCAATGTTAAAGTGCATTTTAGCTTCCCATGTGGTTCACAGGCAAAAGGAGAAATGGAATCTGGTTAGCTGCCAGTTGTAAATATTTTCTTTCTTTTTAGAAGCCAGCAGGTCTGACCATGAACTGTACCATTTCTTAATGCATTTCTTCCCTTATTATTTAATAGTGAACATATAACTATCAAAATCTGGTCATTTGACAAGTCAGGAGTCTGTTATACTTTTAATTATTTTTTTTAAGGCTGGAAAAATGTCTCAGTGAGTTGTTTGGGGAACAATTCAAGTCTAAAGTCTTTATAGTCCCAAGGATAGAAGGATAGAATTGATTCCCACAAATTGATATCCACACTTAAACTATGGCATGTACACACACACACACACACACACACACACACACACTCCAGGAAACAATCAAACAAATGCAATAAGAAAAAAATACAGTTAAACCAATATCCTCTTTATAATTGAGAAGTTGATCCATGAGCCACAAAAGAAAAATAAGAATTAAAAAAAGAAAACAACCTGCACAAAAGAGGCACTGATATCTGAATCTTAAGGATAAAAAGGATGGGGACTAGGAAGAGAGAAGGAATGTGCAGAGAGGAACAGTGATAGGAAGAGATCTGCAAAAGAGTAGATTGCATCCCTTATGAAGGTATATCATTGAAATAAGCAGTCATTTTTGTTTTGTTGGTAAACACAACCATCCAGAACAGAATTTAGTATTTGACTCATCATCAAAGTATTGTAAAGTTAGTCTTTGCTTACATGACACGGAGAATGTGCATGATTAGTTTCTAGATTATCAAAAAAACCATTCCTGTCTGACAATGCCTTCCTATTATAGCGACTTAAAATTTCATTTGCTGGTTTATTAAAATGCAATGACTAGATGAAACACATGACTCTTTTCAAATTTGTTTCATTTAAGAACTAATTAAAGCTTTATTGTAAAGAATTTTCAAATAAAAAAAAACATATCAAGTGATATATTAGCCAGACCGAAAGTCAATGCATCAGAATGAACTTTCACAGTGTTAGAACAGCCATTCTGAACATGTGGAGTTTCACACTGGATTGTACACTGTCACTCTCAAATATATTTTTGTGCACTTATTCACAATAGAAATGAATAATCCATGACAGAAAAAAATTATAAAAATGGTTATCTTTCATTTCTCATGTGCCTATGACCTATATTTCATTTCACCTATCACCTATTTACTCTTCTTGTTCTCTGTTTTTCCTTGTATACTGTACCTTTGTGTTTGTATACAATAGGACAACACACAGATATATGGCATAAACACATATATAATTATAATAGGCTAGGATGCTCATGTTCGGGAGAACTTGCAATTATTCATTTTGACATTCTGTCACTGCTGATATGCGTTCTAATTTCATCTGTTTTCCTGCAAATTTTGTCATTTCAGAATGGGATAAATTACCATCTATAATTCAGACAATAGACTAGTACCAAAATTTACAAAGAATTGCAGAAATAAGTACTAAGGAGACAAAATTTCCAATCAAATCATAATTTGAGGAGATGGTTTTCAGAACAAGAAACCTAATGGCTGGTAGCTATAGTACAGTGTTCAGTATCCCTAGCTATCAAGGATATACAAACTAAAATTGTATTGAGATGCAACCTCACTACAATTAGAAGGGATATCCTAAAAAATCTGGCAACAAATGTTGGAAAGGGTGAAAATTAATGTAGTCATTATGGAAATCAGTTTGGAAATTCATCAGGAAAGAAACAAAACATGAGAACTGCCATCTGACCAGCCATTTCACTCCTGTGCAAAGGCCCAGAGAATTCCCTCTCCTGTTCTGGAGATTTTTGCATTACATGTATATTGATGCTTTATTCACTAAAGTTAAAAAATAAAGCAGATCTAGTTATCCATCAACAAGAAAAGAAAAACAAACCTCTGGAAAGTGGAAGAGATCTAGCTATCCATTAACAAACAAAAGGAAAATGAAACTCCGGTACATTACCAAAGGGAAAATATTTGGATTTTTAAATCTTTCTTCTTTGTTCAGTTTCATTCGTCCGTGTTACTTATTGGTAGCTGATAATGTCTCACCAGCTTTCCTAGCCTTCAGAAGCACATGTTTGATTACGAGTGGTATTGTCCTTCTTAGTCAGCTTCTCATGTATAAAATCATGATTATCAGTATTTAAAATGGTCACTGTATTGAATATCTTTTATTATTGTCCACATTTCATAAGTTATGGGAAGAAAAGTGTTTCATGTATCTAGGTGAAGACAACCAGTTATTTGGTGAATAAGTTGATTTTATTACTAAATGCTATCAAAATGTTAAAATAGTTCCTATAAAGATTATTAAAGCTTGTATTGTTAAGGTCTTTTATCACATAGTTAAAGTATTATGACTTGGGTATCACTTATCTCTATCGGGAAAGCTCTTAGCTTTGAACAATATGCCTGCTAAACACTCTTCTTTAGAGACCTATCTACCATCCATAAATTTTCTGATATCCTTGTTTTGACTGCCTCAACCTTCAGAGTCAAAAAGGCTGAGTATGAAAGAAATTCACTCTGTTTTCTTCATGTACTAACTCATCTTGTGGGGCCTGATTTATTGAATATGAATCACTTGTATTCTTCTGAATGCTGCGAAGGTATATTGCACCAGAGTGTATTTGATTGCAGAGGACTTATTCATAAGTGCAAGATTGGAGTCCTGAACATACAGCTGATGTGACACTCTGCTAAGTGAATGCAGATGGAGGGGATGGTAGCCTTTATAGTTCTCCGTTGCCATCCAGAGCTTTTCCTCTTGAAAGGAGAATGAACTCTACATGTATGTGATTAGAGCCCTTTGTGGTTGTCCTGTTTCCTTCCCAAGGACAGCATCTCTTCGGAGAGATGCCAGCTGTTTCTGTATCATTGATAGGCTGAGTCCTGATAACTGTTTCATTTTCCAAGAAGATCCGGTAGACAGCAGAAAGTATGTATTCTCAGGCATATCACATACTGATTCATTTTTTCTTCCATTTTCTATTATAATTCCTGTTATATTATTTAAGTTCTATTATTTAAGAGAGGTTACATGGTATCTAGATAATCATCCAGTTCTTTTACATTATCCAATTTCATGGAATACAGCTGTTTGTAGTATGACCTAATGATTCTCTGAATTTCCTCAGTGTCTGTTGTTATGTCTCATTTTCATTTCTGATTTTGTTAATTTGGATGTTCTCTCCATTTTGATTAGTTTGGATACGGGTTTGTCTATCTTGTTGATTTTCTCAAAGAACCACCTCTTTGTCTCATTGATTCTTTGTATTATTTTTTTTCTATTTTGTTGATTTCAGCCCTCAATTTGATTATTTCCTGCTTCTACTTCTCCTGAATGAGTCTGCTTCTTTTTGTTCTAGAGCTATCAGGTGTTCTGTTAAGTCACTAGTGAGTAATTTATCCACTTTCTTTGTGTAGGTATTTAGTGCTATGAACTTTCCTCTTAGCACTGCTTTATTGAGATCATGACTTCTCTTCCCTCATACTAGCCTACTTTCTTTAATTTTAATACTTTCATTTTACTATTTACTGTCCTTTCTTACTTTTTTTGCTGTTGAATATTACTTATTTTTTTCATTTTTTATTAAATTTAAAAAAAAATTACATTTACTCCCCTTGTCCCAGGCCCTCCGCTCCCCCCTACCCCACCACCCTCCCCCTGCTTCCTTAAGATGTGGCAGGATACCCTGCCCTGTGGAAAGCCCAAGGCCCTCCCCTCTCCATCTCGGTCTAAGAAGGTGTGCATCCATATAGAAAGGTTCCCAAAACGCTCCTTTCTTATTTCTAAGTCAAAGTGTTTATTTGATACAACTAATATACTTATTATAAACAAATAACAGCATATATGTACAATAAGGTTTATCAGAGCCTGCTATAGACATTTTGGTTCATAGAATGACATATAACATTAATCTAAGTTTAAATCATAAACTTATTATTTGGAGATTAATTTATTCAATAAAATTAAATAATATTTACATTTTTTGTTAGAGTAAAATCATTAAGATGTACTTGTCCAAAGATCATTTAATTAGACATGACCATGACTGAGGTAATCACCTGATATCAACCTTGCTTCTCCATATGTTTCTGTATGCAAACATGTGTTTACATACATTCAAAGATACATATTCATGTATATGTATACCAAATACTCACATATCAAATATACCTTTAGCAAAGTAATGCACAATGTTACCTGCCGCCCTTCTACAGAAAATGCAGTGCATGGTTGGGTGCAATCAATATCACTGGAAGTCTTTTATGTGACTTGATTTTATGTGTACAGATTTTAACATAATAGTCTAAGGTTAAGAACAGTTTACAGAAGTCCCAGTTACACAATAGAAAAAAATTCTTAAAGATTCTCAACTAATGAACCACAGGATTCAAATACATACCCCATTTTCAGGCTGTGTGTATATAGTGGGATGCATTGCACATAAAGTTATCATCATAAAGTTATGTTTTCTTTAGATAATAATGTGATTGAAGTTTGCACATGTTAAACAGGGTTGCTATTTTCTGATATTGAATCATTTGTGATCATTATGTATTTTCTTATTAAAACACTTATTCCATATATTTTGCAAATACCCTCAATGTTTTGTTTATTTTATTGTTTCCTAAACTCTTCAGATATTTTACTTTGCTTTTGTTTTGATTTGTTATATTTGTTTAATTTTTTATTTATTTAATTTTATATGTCAATTCTCTATGCTTTTATTTTAAAAGTTTCATAGTATAAAATCTTGCATTTACATTTTTAATCAATGTATAATATTGCTTTGGTAATTTTGTAGCTTTATACATTATTACTCATTGTAAAGTGTTACTTCCACCATTTCATATGTATTTCATCAGTCATATTTGTTTAGAATTTGTATATTTTAGTTAAGAAAAAACCTACAGAAATTGTTTGATATAGCCTCACAGTACTCTCTGGAACAAATCCAATGATGTTTCTTCCTACCTTTGTTTGCCTTGTTGAATGGCATTTTCTCTTTTTTGTTGATTATAAATTCTCTAAGATTAGAGACATTGGTTACTCTTTTGTTATTTTCCCATCTGTAAAGTATCCTAACTTATGCATTATGAACTCAAGTAATGCTTGAATAATTTGGTGGTTATTAAAATGTATTTTGTACATGTATTAGTTTACATGCCATTTGAAAATGTCCATTGATTGTTTATAAAAAGATAATTCACCCACAAGTTATATGAAATATTTTGTTTCTTTGCTTGAAATAAACATTTTGAGTTAGTTGACTTATATAAAGTCTTTTTTATTGATCTTTATTGAGTTCTACATTTTTCTCTACAATCTTGCCCTTCAACCCACTACTAAGGTTCCCTTGCTTCCAATTTACTCAAGAGATCTTGTCTTTTTCTACTTCCCATGTAGATTAGATGTATGTATGTCCCTCTTAGGGTCCTCATTGTTGTCTAGGTTCTCTGGGATTGTGATTTGTGGGCTGGTTTATTTTGCTTTATGTTTAAAAACTATGTATTAGTGAGTATGGCTGATAATTATCTTTCTGCATCTGCGTTACCTGACTCAAAAACTTCAAACTCTACTACAGAGCTACAGTACTGAAAACACCTGGTATTGGCATATAAAAGACAGAACCAATGGAACTGAATCGAGGACCTGGATATTAACACCTTTGAATACCTGATTTTTGACAAAGAAGCAAAAACTATTAAAAGGAAAAAAAGAAAAGCATATTTAAAAATGGTGCTGGCATAACTGGATATCAACATATAGAAAAATGAAAATAGATCCATATTATCACCATGCACAAAACTCAAGTCCAAATGGATCAAAAACCTCAACATAAAGCCAGCCACACTGAACCTTATAGAATTTTTTCTACATAAACAGTCTTAAGGGTTATAGGAAAATAGAATTTGGTCCTCCTGCCTCTTTTGAATGGAAGTAAATGCCATTTATGAATCTATACACACTGCAAGGCTAATGTGATACATATTACTGACAACATTTAAAAAAAAGCTTTAAAAAGCATCAGTGAAAGAGAGAATTAATTCTGATTAATTAATTCTTATTTTCTTTTGTCCATTGCAAAAATAGTTTTAGCATAGACATTATATGTTAGAATTACAGTGGTGGGCAAAATACCATTTCTGCCTTCAAAGTCTTACCATCCAGAGAAGGCTTGAGTTGTTTTTCACTGGAGATGAATATACAAATAACTATTGCTGGCGCAGTGACCTTCATTTCAAGATATGGTCATGGCATGGAGAGCACCCCCATCCATAGAGGACATCAGGAAAAACTGAAGGGTAGCATGGAGGCTGTTAGGACCTTTCCATTTTCTTACTATACTAGAACATTTTCTCCCATCCATGAATATGCTTTTGTAATGCTTATATTAATTATTTTAATGAAATCAACAATAAACACTGCATATAATTTAATGGTAATTACTTATCAGATGATGGAATAAAATATTAGTTTTCTCACTTAGTATGAAATGTGTTTGTGACTGAGATTTATAAATTTCAAAAATTAGGAATAACTGAGTTTTAAAGAAAATTTTATAATGAATTTCTAAGAAAATATCATAATGAAAATGAAAAGACATGTGAAAATATATTTCCAGTGTCTTTTATGCAAGTCAAATTAGAATCCATAATATACATAAAATAAAAAATCAGAAAAAACTCACAAGTGTGTGTCTAATAATCACTTTTAAATATACTCTGGCGTGTACTATTATAATAAAGGAATGTCAGCATGATTCTAATTTCAGCCATACTTGTGACTAAAACTGTAAGCCAATTTGTCACTCTTTGTACTGTAAGGTGAATTTAAATAGTCATATTACTTTATATTGATGCATTTTAAATTAATGTGGAAGAAGTGTGCATAATAAATTTCATAATACATCCCAGAAAATTCTACATCTGTACACTAGACAATATTTTAAATACACTATTTTAAAATGGCAATGTACATTCATGAATAAGACATAATCCTAGAGGCCTAGAAAAAATATGGATACTGCCCTCATTCAAATTACTGAACAGTGAGCTAGTGATGGGCACCACTGGGGATGAGCAGTGTTTGATGCTCATCAAAGTTGACCTTGTCGTGCAAAACTGAATGATTGTCACGAGGCATGAGGACTCACTGGGTGCTTCCATTTACTCACTGAGAAATCAGAAAACATACATTAATAAGGTAAGAAAATAAAATAAAAGAAAAATTATGAAACAATATAATTTTGTTGAAAACAATTTTTGTTATGCCTGTGTGTGTCTGTGTTTGTGTCATGTGTGAATATAAACATATAACTTGTTATGTCACTTTTATCATTCCACCACATGAATCCCATGGATTGAACTCAGGTTGTCAGGCTTGGTGACAAGTACATTTAAATAACTGGGTAATGTTGTTTGTGTCAAGAAGATGATATTTATTATATTTAAGATAAATTAGCATTCACTTAGGAGAAGTGGCTTTTGGTTTATATTTATCGTACATTCTTGCATATATGTGTGTGTGTTTGTGTGTGTGATAAAGGATGTAGCATGTGATAATTAATTAAAGAGAACTTAAAAATGACGAAATTCCGGCAGTGAGTCAAATGAGTCATGGAAGTTACAAAGGCACATGTGGGTAAAAGAGTAGGAAGCCTTCTTCAAATTCATAGGTGGAGAGTATACTGGGAGTCCAGTAGAATTAGAAACAGAAGTGGCACAGCTAGAGTGGAAATGATTATACTTTATAGAAAGAAAGTGTGAGCAATGAATTCTTTAAATAAATTGTATTATTTTATCACATTACAAAAACCTAATACTTAAATACAATATCCCATATTACATATTAGTTTTTTTAAAAGTATTTTTCTATTCCATAGGACAAAAACTACTTTAAGCTAGGTTATATCTGATCTACCATATTTTATGATTTACTTGATGTATAATCATTACACAAATGAATGTAATTAAGTAAATAAATTCTGAAGACAAGATTTAAACAAAAGTGGCATTTCCATCTAATGCAAACTGTTTATAGAAAATGAATATGAGCATAGGTGAAATGAATAAAAATTAGTTCAGTAACCTAATTTATTTCAGTTTGGTTTTTGAGTTACATATGAAGTATTTTGATTATATTCAACTCTTGCCAGAACCATGCCCCCTTCCCTAACCATCCAAGATTGGTGTCCTTCTAAAAACATCATTATCTATAATGAGACCTGGTGCCCTCTTCCGGCATGCAAGCATACATGGAAGGAATGTTGTATACATAATAAATAAATAAATCTTAAAAAAAATAAAAACATCATTCAAGGCCAATTTGCGCTGCTCAAATTCTCTTGGATTCATGGTCTTCCATTGAAGAGTGGTCAACTTACCACGGGGAAAAGAAAATTATCTTTTCCATTTCCAGCAGCTAGCAATTGCCAGTAGCTCCATGACTGGGGTGAGGTTGTGTGCCCATCTCCTTTACACTTGATGGGATTTGATCGTTCTTGGGCATACAAAGGTTTTGGCATGTGAGTTCCTGAGTTCA
>JAQHUG010000253.1:2721746-2733116 GCA_028555095.1 Dicrostonyx torquatus | reverse complement strand
TATGAATTCAAGACTTTGATAAATCAACAAGATTTTAGTTTCTGAGCTAGAATGCATATAAGAGAATTGGTAAGTACTATTAAGTTTTGAATTCTTCGCTTGAATTATATTGTGTAGTTTTCTTACATTTAAGTGTATATGTAAGTAATATGTCTCTATTCACAAGAATATACAGAATTTGCAAAAGGGAGAAATAGTATTATGTAAAAGCCTTTTGCATAATATTCAATTCCATAAACAGATTTATAGGATTATGATAACATTTAATCCATGCTATTCTGAAATTTGTAATCCTCCTGTTGTGTCCATCCAAGTGCTGAGATCATACAATTTCTATAAAGAACATATTAATTATACTCAGTGTATGATCTCCTAACTATTCAGCTGTGATATAGACAGGTATTAACTTCTTAAAATATAGTGAGCATTTTAATTTGCATTTTACATTGTTTAAATTGTAAACACTTTAACTTGCTTCCATGCTTTTTCCTTCACTGTGATGGTGTTTTATGTTAGTGATTTTGCATGTGCAGACTGACTCATGTCTAAAATATTATGTTTTGAGATAATCTCAGAGATGTGGAAAAATGTAAAAAACAAAAAAAAATGTAGTTTAAAAAGTTTTAAGATCCTTATTATTTGTTCATTTAAGAATTTATGCATATATGATATGCATGCACATCTATTATTCCACCCACAAATTCTTTTTCCACATTCATGACTTTTATTTTTCTTTTAAAGACTATTTTGTTATAAAAAGTATACTTCAATAGTTTGCAGTATGTTTTCCCAACAATGTTATTTCATTTTTGTTTCACTAAGATAAATTATTATTTTCTTTCTCCATGTATCTCAATACTCCCTTTTGTACATCTAGAAAACAAAACATCCTTTTACGATTATTTTAAAAATTTGATCTTTATAGAATTCTTTTAGTGAGGAAACATTTCAATATTTCAATTTCTAAACATTTGTGCTTATCTGCGTTTATGTCTGCTTCCCATGTCTAGGGACTTCCTGTTGTGGTATTAACAAATAGTTCTTTATCAATTTTTAAAATTACATAGGGTTTCAAAAATGTTGCACATGATTTGTTTTAAATTAAAAAATCCTATATATTCAGAAAAGCAGGCGTTTTCAAGCCTTGGGCTTAAAGTGAGCCTTACCATACAGGGGATTGTCATTCTGATGTTATTTGTATATTTTTGGAAGTTGGAGAAGGGCTGATTAAACCTCAGAAATCAAAGTCCCTCTAATAGCTTTCTCAGAATTACAAGGGAATTCCCCAGCTAACTGAAACACAACCAGCAGATAGGAAGAGAGCTTCTTGAACAACAGAATAGCAGAGATGAAATGGTCTTGGTTTATATGATAAAATATTTCACTAATTTTCCTTCCTGTACCTGTCATGAACCTGTTGATCTTGTTTCATCTTCTGAAAACCCTGCAAAGCTCTTATTTTGACAAATACTTATTAGACCTGGCTGTACTAATGTAAAGTACACAAAATACTATGATTTGAAATGAAGATATTTTAAGACACCTTAATATGTTATGAAAACATATTTGTTATAACTGAAAGGGTTTTGAGTTACCTTTCTTGGAGTAGTAAGTGAGCTAAAAAATAAGTAAAATCAACCTTATAATTTGGGACTATGCAACAGGATGGCAGTTTAATCACTACTGTAATAATTCTCTCTTGAGTATAAATCCTATCGTCTTTATAAGTACAGAAACATATTCATTGTCTTTATGAAAGTATATGCCTGCTGATAGGAGTCGTCAAATAAGATAATATTCTGTCTGGGAAGAAAGAACCCTCAAGTAATGGCCTTACAGTATTACAGTGGGAAAGGCTGAAGCCATAGTTTGGAGTCAATGATGAGAACAGTTGAACAGTGACTACTGAAGTCAACAAGGAGTGAGGAAAAGTGCTACTCTCAGAATGAATGAATGTATATACACACAGAGGGACACAAAGAAGCCAAACAAAGATGATTACACCGGAAAATAGACCTGGGAGTTATTTACAGTTTCTGTTCTCTACTGTTCCAGATGAAGAAACTAAAGGTTCATGAGATTATCAAGTACCATTATCAGAGACCAATAATCAGTGGAAGATAAAAACAAAACATCCATTTAATGAAGAAGCTTTTGCCATTTAAAAATAAGGGATGGACGCTTATAGTTACATATACAGTGATGAGAAAGCCACATTAATTCTTGATAATTAAAGCACATAACCAAATATGTTTAGAATGATCATACACTCGCCATCAGACCAGAAAGAAAATGTTATTGGATATTAGATAAATAAGTGTGTGCAGTGGATTATTTTCCATGCTATTCACCCCATAACCTGTAATACAAAATTGGCTTTAATAAAGAAAATCAGAAATTTCTATAAATGCTGAGAATGTTTACCACAGTGTAAAAATTATCAATCAGCAATTTCACCTATGCCATTTACAACCATATTTTTTAAGTTTAAGTTAGCCATGACCCACCACTAAAATGACACAAGTGAAAAATTATTTATTGTCCTAAGCTAAAAAACAACGAACTTAGTCTGTAAATGATCCTATTGAAAGATTTCTAAAATCAATCAACAGTTAATTAAAGCCAGGTAATTCACACATGCTTTATCTGTATACATGCTTGACTAGAAAAATGTATGTATAAATGCCTTTCCTTATAACTACAGAAATTTTTGTATAACTTGTGGAAAATCTCTGCAAGTGCAGATTTTAAACTACATGCAATTATTGGTCTTAGGTACATGGTATGGAGGTGAAAAGATTAGTTGACTTATGAATTATTTTCTTCCCTATGTAGTTTTTCTCTACATTCTCTACCTTTCCTTTCATTCAGGAGATCAAGCCCAGGCACTTACAATTGCTAAGCCGAAGCTTAACATTTAAGACAGATTCATATCACCCTGTCTACACTGTATTTTTAATTCAGTATATATTTCATATTTCCACTGCCCTAGTCCTCCCAGACCTTCTTCACCTCAGTATCCATGCAACCTACTGTTCATTTTCTCTCTCAAAAGAACCCTGTCCACCTCCCTCCCCCCATACAAAAATCAAAAATAAATCACCAAACCATAATAAAACACACACAGAGACAAAATATAGCCCTGATTTTATGTTGCTCAACTATCCTTGAGCAGGAGACTTGCCCTGTAGAGTGGTTGATATACCCAGTGTCCTCCATTGCAGAAAACTGATGATCTTCCCTTTAACAGCAGATATCAATTACAAACAGGTTCTTCGCTCTGAGTGAGATTTTGTGTGCATATCTCCATGACTAGATTTGTCTCCTTGATTGTGCAGACCATCTTGTCTCTGCATGTTCATTGTGAATCAGTCCCATCCTTGGAAGAAGAGAGTATTTTCTTGAAATTTCCTACCTCCTAATTCTTTAAATACGCAATAAAAAATATTAATCTTTGACTCCAATTACTTGGGCCACAATTATTAAAAATTATCCAAGAAATTTATGCTTTCTACTATTTCTCAAATCCTCAAACTAAAATCATTTAAATGTTTTAGATACACCTGAAAATCACCTTTCACAAGTCAGTTACATTATTACCTACTATTTGCTTCATTGTCATAATAGAGAATGGATAAAAAAGAACCATTAAATTTTATTATACTTAAGTGTTAAATGAATCAATCTTAGCTGTTCCTTCTATTAAAACAAAGCAGCAAATAATTGTGTGATATGATGGATGTATTCATCCATTTCACTATATAGTCTTTTTGTTATCTACGTATTTCTGGTAATAGCATATTGTATACTCTAAGTGTATATACAGCAATTTTAAAATGCCCATAAAATACAAAATTTGACTGAGAAAATGGGTATATGGAAACTGAACTGTATGCAAAGATGGTAAAAAGGAAATACAGTCTATTCCTAGACTTTCTTAGTCCAGGGTGAATAAATCAAATCTTACTAGTTCTTCCCGAATATTCTGATATTATCTGAACTTGTATCCTGCCAAACCTTAGAAAAATTGTTTTAGAAATGACAGAGTAATGCTTGTTGTGTTAGTCCATTTCGACTGCTATAAAATGTACTATTAACAGAGAAGCCCATAAACAATAAATATGCACCTCTCCTTGTGATGAAAGAAAGAAAATCCTACAAAAAATTCCAGGAGATTTAGTGTCTGGTGATTGTCCATTTCTTGATTTCTAGATGGAGACATGCTGCTATGTTTTCAAACTACTGCTGTATTTTGATACAATGATGATGACAAGACAGCTTTCTATATCTCATATTATAAAACGTTTTATCCTATTCATGAGAACCTTCTCTTCCTCCCAAAAGCATCTCGTAAAGACACTACTGCAAAATATAATCGATTTGCAATGTATGATTTTAGTACTAGAATTTGGGAGCTTACAAGCATTCAGACTACAGTCGATATTTTAAATGAATATTTTAAAATAAAGATGACTGAAAAACTCACTCTAATCTAAAGAAAGCCTACGTTTTCCTACTTTAAGGCAAGTTAGAAATGATTGGACAGTTAGAGCTAAATTGGATGGGGCTATAAAAACCATGGCAAATGGGTAGTGGTTTGTAAAACAATCTTCAGAGTGAGGTGAAACTCTATCCATCCACCTGTGACAAAAGCCTTTTTTTTTATAGAGAGAATTTCAGAACATCTGAGATAATCACTTCTGTATGTTTCCATTCACACATGAAGCATATTATGTTATTATGTAAGAGTTTTCTCATCTTCTGGCAAAGGCTTCCTTCAAATCCAGAATCTTAGCCCACAAAAGTGTGTGTCTGTGTGTGTGTGTGTGTGTGTGTGTGTGTGTGTGTGTGTGTGCGCGCGCCAGAGAGATAGAGACAGACAGAAAGAGACTCAGACACACATACAGAGAATCTTTACCTCGTTGGAATAAAAGGTCATCCAACTTTCACAAACCTCTCTATCCCTTTATGTGATGGTCCTTAGTTGAGTTCTCAGCAATCCTCAAGAATTCTGTATCTCCAAAGAGACTGATTTACATTGTATAGACCAACAGTCAAGTAAATGAGGCACATTTTCTTGGCTTTGACTCTTTTCCATTTACCCAGGTCTACTTTTGAGAAATACATCCTCAGTTTCTTCAATATTTGACTTGACTCCTCATGTCCAATTCTACTTTAAATAAATTAAAGATATTCTTCTGCCTTTATTTTCTTACCTAACAGTTTAGAAGTGGATATTAGTAATAACGAAGAATGTTTGAACTAGAAACTCTGTTGACAATCAGTAGAATTTAGCAGTGGGTTACTGTGAGATACAACTTTTCATTGAATCCACAATGAGATACTGCCTGGGTCAGTTTCTCTCATGTGTAAAGCAGTTTGGTTTCACTAATCTGGAATTGTTACTGATGATGTCCCACCCATTTATCTTTATTGGCTCCCCAGGAAGATAAAATGCATGGAAACATGCAAAATACTAAGTTTCAAGAGTAGGTAAAAGTGGACAGCTCAGTAAAGCAGAGCTAACAATTTTGTAGATGGATAGGAGGGTATTTGGTTAACAGTGGGGCAAGGTTCTAGGAGCCAGCATATTCTTTAACTTTACAAATCTATGACTTAATTCATTGTTTTCTGTTTTCAAGTTTACTTTTATCATCCCCAGAACTAGTTAGTTAAAATTCCAGCATGAATTCAGGGGGCTCCTGAAGTCCCATCCCTAGATGAGCAGCGATTAGCTATAATGGCTCCTGGGTAAGAAGCATTGCTGTTGTTTTTTATCAGAGATGCAGCCTGAGCTCATCTTTCTTTGTTCTGGTAATGGTCCTCTTCTTATACACATACTGTTAGCAAAAAGTGGAATCAAAAAGATTAAAACATATCACACAAAGTTGGTAGGAAAAATTGATGGTGGTATAGTAAAGGAGTCGGAGAGAAGGAATTGGAGATACATATTTTAAAAAGACATTATATGCTTGCGCTCAATTCTCAAATCATATTTTATTAAGTTGGGAAAATATCACAACAAAAAAATAAATGAATACCATGATTTTCTCACATTCATAAATTTATATTCTCAGACTAGATTCTCCTGAGGGGAGGGATACACTCCCCAGGAATTACATAATAAACTGGTGTATAGGGTCATGACCCTCTAAGTCTAAACTTCAATTAGGATCAGTGGTCGTTTCTTTAAATGGGTTTCTTACATTGCTATAAGCTAACAATTACATATAATCTCTGTTGGAATGAATCCTAGTTTCAGTAGTTGAACTTCATTTTATTATAAACTGAAACCTTTTACCCTTTCTCTTCCCTGTTAGCAATATAATTCTGGAACTCAAGTCTCACCCGAGATGAGAAGCTGTTAGCTAACCATGTCACTGAGCATCAGTGTCTGCTGACAGAGTGTAACATACATTGTCAACAGTTATTAAAGAAGATTTGCATTATTTAACAATTAATCACTGAGAATCAGGGACTCCAAGAGGGACACTAATTTTTTCTATGTTGTATAATACTACTACTGAAATTCTTGATGACAAATAAGAATAAATGATTATGAATTGATGTAATTAATATTTTTTCCCGAGCAGAACAAAGCCCACAAAGTATAAACTTCCTATCATAGTTCCAGATGTGAAGATGTTTGCAGGAAATGTTTAGAAGCAGACACAGGCAACTTTGCTTCCCATTTTCCTGGGTGATTTATTGGTTATTTGTGCACAGTTGGTTGCCTCCCAGTGTCTGATGCACATTAGCAGTGTCCTGAAGATCATTTGCATTTCTCCAGTGAGTTAGTGTGCTGCTTTCCCCCCATTGAGACTCTGTAATTATGCTGAAACCTTTTGTCTGTGACATTGGCAGTTCTCCTGGAGTGCACACATCTCCCAGCATCCTACAGATGTTGCTCAAAGTTAATCTAGTAGCAAAGGGTGCCTGGTTTTGTTCATATTTTGGAAAACACTAGTGAGAATTTCTGCTCTCGTTTTTATTTTTGTCTTAATAATTTTCATAACATTATTCAAATCCTCTGTGCTATGCCTGACACCAGGGACACCACATGGCCAGTGGCTTAGATTGACTCTCCTCTGTATTTTCAGGTCTTTCAGATGTCTCACTTTTCAAGGCTTTCACAGAACAGCTGAGCCCTCATAGCAGTGGCTGAGCCCCATGGGTTCACATTTTCCAATACTTAAACTCCTATAGTGATTGATGCTGTAGATGAAAATATATCAGTAGGCCTGATAGATGAAGTGGAAAACGTACATTTCTCCATTTCTGTGTTGCAAAGAGTATCGTGTGAGTGTGTGTGTGTGTGTGTGTGTGTGTGTGTGTGATTGATAGTAAAGGTCTCCTTATCTTTAAGAAAAAATAAAACAACTCTGCAGAGATAACAAGCCTCCTTAAATTTAAGAGAAAGCCCCACCCTACCTATTCACTATCTTGTCAGTCACCAGCAGATCTCGGCCATCTTGTCACAATGTGAAGCATTATAATTAAGTTTGTGAGCATTGTTTTTTTCGTGAACACTGAAAATATGTATGTGTTGTTTCAGAGTTCTGAGAACGTTCATGACATGCTCAGTCCTCTACAATTTCTGCCTTACCTTTGCCATTCCTCTCCTTCCATAGCCTTTCAGTTTAATATGGATCATCATGCTATGAACCTAGCATTAGCTCATGATTGATTACAAATTTTAAAAATCTATTATTAAAGTTAGCATGCAGCCATGTCTCTATTAAAGCACTATCGTAATCAAAGAACATGTTGTTCTTTAGTGCCAGCCAATAAATGTATCAACAATGCTCTTCTTGGTAGGAAAACAAACAAACAGAAAACTTTTTATTGTGTTACTTCTTATATTCCAAATCCTTTCTACATGTTGTAATTGAACAAATATTGGTGAATCTCCAGTTATCAGATAAGTATATTGCTATTTATAAAAGGTAAATGTTACATGTTATTAGTTAATATTAAATGGTAACAGAAAGGCACATAAACTCATTGATTCAATTATCCACTTCTGTGAGAACTACTTATAATAAATTTAGAAGTTTTATTTTGGCTCAAAAAATGCTGAAGACTCTGTTTCTGTTTGGTTGACTCTTTTGATGTGGAGCTTGTTACTGGGAAGACCACTGTAACAGAAACAGAAAATATGTGACATAGAGGAGATATTCTTTTCAGTATGGTGAGAAGGAAAGGAGGGAGGGAAGGAGGAAGAAAAGAAGGTAAGAGATGGAGGGAGGGAAAGAGGGAGGAAAGGAGAGAAAGAGAGAGAAATACAGAGACAGAGAGTTAGAGAACAGACCAGGGTGCCAGTAACCCTTTTGTTTATCAGTAGAAACATCCTCCATTTGGTTCTAACAATTTCCAAGAACACCACAGCAAAGGCGGTGGACAAAATCTTTGGGATATAAACACATGGGGCACATTTAAAAATCAAACTACTACCATGTAGTATAGAATATGACTTTGTAATATAAATTTCTGCTTTTTACCAGTATCTATGTTAGATAGGAAGGAACGCAATGCTTCTTCACCCATAGAGTAGATAAGAAAATAATACTACAAATATTGTAGTGTGAGAAGGTACCAGAGTAGGCAATGTTTTTACCTCATTGCTCCAGGCCATGATAATACAATTGTGTTCTCTATTCCTAGATCTTGGGCTAAAATTTTGGAGTTTTAGAAGCTAAACCATACACAACAAAAATTTTAAAAATACAATCATGGAGGAGACCATTAGCCTACAGTATGTTATCAGTTAGTTAACCTTGACAAAGGATGAAATCCTTTCTATTCCTAGCAAAATCAATATAATTATCAATCAGTTTTTATATCATTGACTAAAGTGCATTGAGATCCGACTGAAATTAAAAAATAGACTTGTTTGTCTTTGCACATGGAAAATTTCCAGTTATGGGCTTGCTGACTATTTTTCTAAAGTCTTACTAAAGGTCAGTGAAAGAGTTTTTGATTTCCCTCATTGACCAATAGATCCTTCCCCACAGTTCTTTGTAATAGGCATCTCTTCTGGCCAGTAATCATTAAACATAAATTTGCTGAAATATTCAAGATGGTTAGTTTTTTTCTTGTCATTATCTTCTATTTTTGAAGACTGACATAAAGTGTTTTCATCATGTAATCATAGTTGGCATGTTAACAGAAGCTATATAACATTTAATATATATTATTATACCCAATATTAGAACATTCTATATAGAAAAATATAATATGTGCACATATATTAGTTATAGGCCTTTTTGTGTCTTCATTTACTCATAAAGACAGCACTAGTCTTCACTGATATATTATCTACTCAAATGGGGATGGTAGTATTTATTAGTAGGATACATCCAGTAGTGGCACTATCCTATTTTTATGCAATATTTGCTGAAAAGATGCTTGGTTTAAAAATAAGTAACGTGGTTATATTTTGTTTGTGATCTAACAAATTAAGCTTGTCTGAAGATCAAAGTGTTGAGCTAACCACTAATTAGCCATAGAGGCCAGGCAGTGATGGCACACACCTTTAATTACAGCACTCAGTAAGCAGAGGCAGATCTCTTTGAGTTCAAGGGCATCCTGGCTACATAAGATTGATCCAAACTAAAAGAGAAACAGAGCCAGGTGGTGGTGGCTCACATCTTTAATCCCAGTAGTTGGGAGTCGCACGTCTTCAATACTAGCACTAGGGAGGTGGAGACAAAAAGGGATATGACTGGGTGGAGAAGGAAATATAAAGTGGGAGGAGACAGGAACTCACTGCATTCAGTCTGAGGATTCAGTCTGAGGATACCTGGCAACAGGATATTGCCCACTTTGGTCCAGGGATTCAGTAGAGGTAAAACATCTCTTTAATGGTTTGGTCCTTTACTTCTTCACTCTTTCAGCAAATGCCCCAATATCTGACTCCAGGTTTTTATTTTAAGACTAATTAGAATGTGTGCTACATTTCCCTGACTTCTAAGATGATAAAATTAAGTTATGCTTTAATATGAGACTCTATTACACAGTGTTTCTAGTTAATTGATGAGGGGATCGATTTTCAATTTTTTTCATGAGACTTTTGCCCCATGAAATAATGATTTCCATGTAAATATCTCATGTGTAAACAGATATAAAATAGTAGAGTATATTTAAACACACATAGGCTGTGGAGTGAAGAAGTATGCCCGAAACTTGCCCATGTTCAAGCCAAGCAGTGTCCCAGTACTGAGAGGGAGAAGTGGGCACAGTGTCCCACCCCTGATTGAGAAGCTCTCTGCAACCGATACCAACTGGAAAAGGGAAAAGTCAGTTTTCTAGAGTAGAGCGGCTCTGAGTATTTCAACCACAGCTCATGGCAGGACACATGCTCTGGACTTATTAGCCAACAAAGTAAAAGCTGAATGGTATTTTATAAACTTTTGTTTTGTTTTGGATTTTTTTGTTTATTTCACTTAGGCTTTACAATATTATTTGTTTTTGAGTTTTCTTTTTTATTGAAGGAGAGAGAGAAAAAAAAGTTATATATTGCGTTGAAGGAGGTGAGGAGGAACTGAGAGGAGCTGAAAGGGGAAAATCATGATCAAATATATTTTATAAAAATTACATTAAATAAACCAAAATAAAAGAGTGAATGAGAACAAAAATATTCCCTAAGATTTTATGGATGACATGTTTTAAATTAAGACATCATTCTATAGATTTTTTATGTTAGTATAACAGTACTCCAATAAGGGGTCATCTACTATTCTCTAAGAACCCAGGGAACATGATCTTCTACTGGGTTTTGGTTGAGTTGGGTTCTATTATAAATCTCTGCTCTTGAAAATGTTGTGTTGATTTTCTAACAAGCACCTCGGCATGTGGCCTTGTTTGGAAAGACGATCTTCAAAGAAGTAACCAAGGCAACATAGATTGACAGTGGTGGGCCTCATGTAGTATAACAGGCTGTCTTGTATTAAACAGGAGTTTGGACACAGATACAATGAAAGGCCATCCTAAATATTGAGGTAGAAATATGGTAAAATATCTACAAGATAAATAAGCACTAAGAATTTCTAGTAAAACACTGTCAACTCGTAGAAATGCTCAATCACTTACAACCTCAGAAGCATCTGAGCCTGCCCACAATTTGATGTTGGATTTCTAAATTCTAGAACTGTGAGTTAATAGCATTTAATTATTTAATAAATTATATATATAGTGGATAGCAGAGGAAATGAACAGGTAAATTTGAAGAATGGAGTTGTCAAATGATGAAAGAGAACTGATTCAGTTTGAGAGTCAGAGAAGCTTCTGAGAGAACTCTGTAATTCAATTAATTAATTTATTTAATTTATACACAAAGGATATGCTAATTTCCTCTCAGTCTAATGTAAA
>JAQHUG010000253.1:2703194-2719790 GCA_028555095.1 Dicrostonyx torquatus | reverse complement strand
AAAACAGAGACACTGACCAATGGAATCGAATCGAAGATCCAGATATTAGTTCACAAACCTATGAACACCTAATATTTGACAAAGAAGCTAAAAGTACACAATGGAAGAATGAAAGCATCTTTAACAAATGGTGCTGGCATACTTGGATGTCAACCTGTAGGAGAATGAAAATTGATCCTCCCTTTTCTTCAGGTACCGTACAGGTACAGGACATTGAAGCGAATCGTTTTATCCCATTATTGGGACATATTTAAGTCAAGTTGTCACTGAAGTTAAGTTTTCATTGTATTATGCTGTTGAAGGAAAAGCAAAGGGAAAGAGTGCTGACTCTGTCATTCTTGCATCTCCCCAGGCATTTTAAGCCTGTTCATGTTGCAATGCAACGTCCATCGGATTCAAGCTTAGGAAAGGCACAATCAAGGTGAAGCCTAAAAAGTAAAACCTATATGCTTAAATAATTTACAGTTTTCTGTTGGTCGTATTCATAGATATCCTGAATGGCAAGCAACTTGCTGACCTTATATTAAAATATCCCAAAGGGTACATTTTTTTATCATCTTTTTATAGACATCTCTCCCAAAGTAAATATTTTAGATAAGTTTGTAAAATTCTGTCCCTGTGATAATATTATTTCAGCATTTCATTTCTAAGTATATATATATGTATATATATATATATGCACATATATATAATATGTATTAATGCTATCATAAACATGTTTATTTTAGGGACTTAGAATGTTTCTTTGTGAATATGTGGAAGAATATAAATATGTGGAAGAAGCATAAATAGGATTAATCATTTTATGTTTTGTGAAAATAGTTTTATATTCTGAAATTATAGGGAACTGAGGAAGCAGTTCTAAAAAATCAGACTAAAATAGTGGTCAAATCTGGGTAAGAGAATACATTGGCAGAAATTATTTCATGATTTACCTCCCCACTCATTTTTATTCAGATTATACATGAGCCTTTTCTGTTTCAATATTAATACCTGTATCACAGAAGTTGGATGAATCTGACCAGTGATCATTTTAAGTCTACGTCTTGACCTTTCGTCCTGAGAAAGTGTTATGCTGCTGTTATATACAACTGTATTTTTTGCCAGCAGTGCGTAGTTGAGTTCAGCAAATTATCAGTGGCTGTTGTGCCCTGTCCAGCCTGATGTGTTTCTTCTTATACAGTTTTCCAAACTTTTTGCATTAACTGTTCAGCATGCGTCTTCTAAGCAGCCAATGCATAATGTCTGAACTCATTTTTTAATAAATGACATAGCTGTAGTGATGAAAGTATGCTCTGAACACTTAAAACTGCTAAAATTAAGGAAATGTCTTCTTTCTCTTCTTTCACATAGAAATGCTTCATTATGACTTGAATGTTTTACGAACTCCCATCCAGTAATATTTGTCACTTTGGTTATGCTGTTATGTAAAATGATTCAAGGTTTAGATTTAAATTATACGATTAGTCTTCAGTGCATTTTTGCAATCTCACCTAAATAGAAAGTAAACTGTCTTTATTATATCTGTTAAAACTGAAAATACAGTAAATTCTCCTCAGTTCATAGTATTTCAGTCTGGAAGCACATGTTAAAGGAAAATGACCAATAACTCTGAGAGTAAAAATAGGTAGAAGATGTACTATTATTATTATTTGACTAACAATTGGGCATATTGAAGGTATGTGTTCAGTAATAAGTACTAAAATTAAACATTATCAAAATTTAAAAACTACAAACATTTATAAATTTTAAATCATTGCAGATTTATAAATAAGCTTTAAAATAATGTTCTATGAATTTATCTAATATAGTTTCAATTTATATTGTTTACTTTTCTTTAAGCCGTCACGTAGTACTGGATAGTAAGTACCAAACCATACTTCAATCGTTTTGGTGCTCTAATGAAAAGTTCAGGCTGTTTTATAACACAGTAAACTGATGCAGAAATACCAAGGATTGACAGGACATGATAATGTTAGTACGACCAGGTATATACATGTAGGGAGATTTGCCACTATAACTGCAACTAGACCACATTGGTCATATCAGAAGTATTTTATTAACCTTTCAAGATAAGCAATATTAAAAAGCCTACTTGATAAGATTGTATTCCATCTTTTAAGACCTTATTGACCTTGGACATGAGTTTCTCAATTGGCATGTATATGAAAAGGGTGGGAATCTATGAAGAAAATTATGCTTTAATTCAGGAATTATGCACATTATGCCAAATAATGGAATTAATGATTGTTTAATCTTCTTGGCACAAATATAAAATAAATAAAACAACCAATGAAAAAGTTTTATTTCTTGCATTTTTATTCACAATAACCTGATTTTTATCATTTACCTCTAGAAGAATTATTAAATTATAGGTAAGTTCTATATTATAAATATCATATTCATATGGAAGCTGCATTACTTAAAAAAGTCCTCACAATTACATCAAGTGTATTGCTTACCTGTGGTGTTGGGTTTATGTCTATAAACCTGTGATCATCAAGGAGAAATTATAGTTGAATAATAAGTACTAAGAATTAGTAAACTAATGCCATCTAAACTGTAGGTATATTTAAACAAATAGTTTCCTAATATGATTTATTTCTCACATATTATATAAAATGACAAAATACATGCTCATGATGTCAACAGAAATGATAAAAAGTAGTAGCTGAGTGTGCATTTGCTTTGGAGATAAGGAATTATGATACTTCTGAGATTACATGAGGTAATGTGCATGTAATTTCTTCTGATTGCATACGTGAGCATTTCTGAATTCTTGCGGATCAGTTCTACAATTGGGCAAGATTTCCTGTTGAAGACTAGAGGCACTCTGCTTTCATCTGGTTCATCTCTTCTTTCAAAATAACTTTAAGGAAAACAGAGGGTGTTACAATTCTTTACTCATATCCACATTCCAAATATAAGTGCATTTTCTAATCTTTAAAGGGGATTAAGTTAGACAATAAGCTAGTATAATTAATTCCTACTTTATGCTACAGAGAATACAGGTATGAAAAAAAAACACATGGGAAGATACTTCTCCTCTATCTTTGGGTCAATGTGTACTGCACATTTGTTTAATGGTTTCTTTTTTTATTTGGTTCAATTTTATTGCTCATGAACATAAGCAAGTAATTGCAGAAATTGGAGCCAGGCAAGCTTTTCCATACACCTCTGCCAGCGCAGTGACCTGCAACACCCTGGTATTTCATTCCTTGGCCTCTGCTAAGTGGAGTCTGCCAGTCATTTTAAACTGTGCCAAGCTGTGTAGTGGTTTTATGATGTGAAAAACATCCATTAAGTTCTAGTTTGAATCTTTATACCACATCAAATTACGTGCAAACAAAGCCAAATTATAGCTTCAGCCTTGAGAGCTGAGTATTTAGAGAAATAAACAAAATGGATAGATAGTTTTTAAAAACCAAAACAAAGCATGGAAAAATCAAGGGCTTAATGAATAAACCTGAAGAAATACTGCATTATTCAGATGTTCCTTATCATTTTTTAAAATTTCAGAAACAATATTCCTGGAATGTCTTCATTTCAGACCTCCTGGGAAGTTCAATATGAGGTGCTTGAGGTGGGGAGAAATATGTTCATACACAAAGACTTTACATTTTGTTCTCTAACATACAAAAATAAGACCTCATCAAATGGCAATCTAATCCATTGGTACTAATCCTAACTACTGGCTTCCCTCCATCTACATTATATTTCAAGTACTTTTAATAATGCTGATATATTTTTCTCTATGAGGATAATGAAGTGAAATAAGTAAGATGACTTTAATTGAGTTATAACTCATCAGGAATACATTGAGAACAATACTACTAAGTTTTATTTGTAATAGATATTTTATACATATAAATGAAATAATTAAATAATAAATGAGAATAATCAGGCTGGTAGGAAAATTAAGAGTAGCCATATAGTCATAAGTCAAGATAAATTTTCCATAATTATTTTGTGGCCTAACAATATCAAAATAAACCAAATAAACTGAAATATTTTCAATAGTGTTTATAAAACTCTGAGAAGACAACTTACCAACACATCTATAGGAAAGGTGGTAATAAAAAGTAATTGAGTGGTTTGGTTTTCTTATTTTATCTTTCTCATACAAGATTCAGAAGGATATAGGTATTCTTGGCATGCACATTCTCACTGACTGAGGGTAACAGACCTTGGGACTGAAGATCCAGCAACACTGACCTTCACATTAAGCACTAATTTGAAGACAACTGTAGATATTCATTTGATTTTCTTAACTGCACCAAATTAGTGTTCTGACCATGAGGTAAAGCTCCAGAGTGAGATTAATAGAATTTCTGGTAGCCAGGCATTGTGAACTGCAATCCCAACTTAGTACTCATTAAACGGATACAGAAAAATGCTAGTAACATGCGACTAGCAGTATATAATGAGTAGAAGGCTAACCAGAGCTTCAGAGAAAGAAACATGCTTTAGCAATACACACACACACACACACACACACACACTCACACACTCATCCCTTAAGTGTTATGCATGGCATACAGTGGTGATGACAATTGCATTTGGGAAGTTACATCAATCAGAAGAATCCATGATCCAAGATTTATTTGGTCTGTCAAGATTGATCATTCCGTGTTACCTCACAGAGGTGATACAGAAAGAAAGCACCAGGTCAAAAGTGGCCAGAGAGAGCTGAGTGCTAGCTGCATGAGATTGTTGTGGCGCTGTATATTTTGAACCAGGAAAAGAAGGCCCGTGTCTTGAAAGTTTAGGACTCCTTTTTACTCTAAATTTAAACCAAAGAAAGGTAACTACTAGGCTTGCTTATCTATCTATCTATCTATCTATCTATCTATCTATCTATCTATCTATCTATCTATCTATCATCTATCTATTTAATTATTTTAATGATTCATCTGTAGGTGAGGCAAGAGAAGGAGAGAGAGTATATGGTTTAAAAACAGTCAGAAAATATCAAAATGAAGGCAGTGTTTTAATTGTCTTCATAAAAGATAATAATGAATTTAAATGTCACTGAAAGAACTGTCTATACACTTTCAGAAATAAATGAAAGATCACAGTGAAGAACAAATAATGTTGTGGGGTCTTGGGAGATGTTTTAATGCACAACATAAATTTCTTGGGATGTACCAATAGCCAACGCCATTACCTGATTTGCTAAGGGATACCTCTAAGCACAAAAAGATACCTGGTAGTGGCTGCGAACTTAGACTACGGCAGTCACTATGAGTAGTCTTTAGCAGGGGTGATGCAATGGTTTTGTTCATCAAGTGTTGACTGTCTCACAAGCAATGAATTGCACACCCTAGAAAAACTGTTTAACTTGCTCCCCAGTCACTTGATTCCCAGTACACAGATGGGTACATTAAGGAGTGAAGAGTATGCTTAAGAACTGAAGAATACAGAATTTACGCCTGGGTAAGAATAACTCCGAAGAGCTTTGAGTTCAGGTTGAAAAGAGAAATACATAGTATGTGTTAACCAACATTGGAAACAATTTACATACTCTTATTCTTTTCATGTATCTTAATTTTCCTCACACATGCAAACCTTCCAAGGCTAATTCTTATGATTGACGCCACATATATACTTCTATTCTTTACAATCACCTACTACTCTTATATTCAAGGTAAAAACAAATAAGCAAACAGAAAAATAAATGTCTGTCAACTATTAGTTGCTATTGTACTGAAGTTTTATGTTAATGAAAAATAGAAATGAGAAAGAGCTCATTAAATATATTCTTTGAGGCTATACATCAAAATTCAAAATACTAATCAGGAATATTATTTAAAAGGTCTATATCCTCAGGATATAATTAAAAACATGTTTGTTATACATTTTAATAGAAAAATCATACCTCAAGTGTTTTGTTTTCTGATTATAAAAGGCAAACAGGACGAGTGAATTCAGAGCATTTATTTAGCACACCCTACTTAGAGAATGCATCATAAAATGAGATGTGCAGAGTGTGGGATCAGTGTACCGAGCTGGAAACCTTTTAATTAGTATAAAAGCTAGCTGTACATGAGAGTTTGCATGAAAATAGTCACAAAAGGATTTACAAGAGAAGAGTAAAACTGTACATTTTAAAGATGGTAAAATTTGTACATGATGCTAATTAAATAAAGAATTCTGTGAATAATGGATTTTTATCCAGGATTGTAAGAAAGAAAATGTCCACATCTGCTTCAAAATTGGTAAGTGATGTGGAAACAAGCCGAAGAATGCTGAAACTATCTGGTCCCTATTTCTAGTACCTTTTTGAGGAGCTCGTTGTTCTTACGACATGAAGTGACACAGCTTTCTCACATCCTCATGCACTGGCTGCTACTTAGCAAAGACAATACGGTCTGAGCATCACATCCCCCCTAACACAGTAAGCGGTAAGGGATAGGCAGTATATTTCAAGGCAGGCCATTTACACACATTGATTAAGACCTCATGAATAAATTAATCCTAAATCAACTTTAGGTAAGCCTAAATGTTTTCATTTATTCACAAATTCAAATGTGTCTGTCTGACCTCAGTGGCAGTGGTGTAATATTCTATGTTAAAGGTCCACAAATTTTAGTTAAGAAAGCATGTTAAAATACAGAGTGGCATACGCTGCCTTCAGAATTTTCTGTCACTGTGTCTGGTGTGGGGTCTAGCATCTGCATCCTCCTCTTTCCAAGTGACATTAAAGATGCTGATCTCTTGAACATAATATACATATAACTCTTCCAGAGAGTATCTGTATATAATAATAACAAAACAAGAGAAGGTTATTTTTGTGTAAGACAAATATTCTTTAGTTGCAAAGAAACTTTAATAAAGTCAAAGATATATTTTGGATATTAAAGTACAAAATATAAATATGACTGTCATAATAAGCTTATTCTAGGTGAGTTCAGTGAGTTTGAAAGAATATGTGTAAAACTTTTTGTTTAAATTGGGTATATAAGAAAATAATGAACCTCTCATAAAAAACAGTTTGAGGATGATAATAAAACTGATCAGAATTCCAATATTATGAGTTTCAAATGCCAAATTTTCAGTCAGTTATGGCTTACAGATTGAATCTTTTTTTATAAAAATAAGTATACAATATCAAATTAATACCTTCAAAATTAGTTCAGAAAGAATATAAAAGAGAAACAGAAAAGAGGTGTTGAGGTGTTTAATGAAATTTGGAATGATGACTAACCTTATCAAACCATAAAAATAAACAAACAGCATTTGGAAAAAACGGAATTGTGAAAGCGATGTTGATTCTGAATGAACTTTTGACTAGATTGAACAGCATTTCCTTCACATAAAAGGTGTTACACAACCCCATGACTTCCTTCAGGAATTTCTCTTCACATCTTGATTTGGAAATGGTAGCTCCATCCTCGTAGAATTCTGTCTAGACACCTGCCATTCTCCATTGTGGTAAACTACTCCAGTGTTAGGGAATAATGTGCAATTCAATGATGAAATACTTTGATATCTCTCAAAAGAAAACAGAGCTTTGCAGCTCTCATCTGAAACAGCTTCATTTGCGTATCGGGTTTGCTGATATAGGTAAACTGCTCATCGCTGAAAACGTAGCTTTGCTAATTCCTAATAAGATTTAAGGAGAACTGGTTTGATCATGAAACCCTGCATGCTCTAATTGTAACATCACTGGCTCTTGTAGAAGAACATGCGTTCTGAGGTATCAGCTCTGCATGTAATGAGACAACTCTGCTTTTGCTCAGGCTTGTTCTCTGGAGTGTACTCTGGGCCAGTATTTATGCAAGCAATGCGTTCTGCTTTCGTTGTGTACATGGTCTTTAGTTTTATTTGTGGGAGGTATGTGTTTTATGCTCTGAACTGTTTAGCTCCAGTACAACATATTGGCAGCATGCTGACCAGGCCAGTCGTTGGGAACAGGTGTGAACAGAATTAACTGTTAGGGGAGGGAGGCTTTTTCATTTATGGATGGAGAAGATGAAATTTTTCATTAGGTTAGTTTTGGTTTAAAATGAGATTGTAGACTCATGGGGAAAATAGGGAGTAGATGAGAATAGGGAAGCAAAAGAGGCAGAAGAAAGCAAGGCGATTGGTGGAAGATTTCCGAGGCTGCCAGCATTTCAGTATTCAGTATTGCACTCAACTGCCACTCCTGATCATTGGCCCAGAAGTTATGCCAGAGCGTACTACAGCAAATCCCCCCCCCCCGGAGCTTGGTATGCAGCATCCCCAGAGCCTCCTCGGGAATTCTGATTCCGAGGGCTCAGAATTGACCAGGTATCTGAATATTAGCTTAGAACCACACAATTTTCAAGTCATTTTATTGTGAGAGAATTGGTAACCCTGAAAAACCACAGTTATATTCGCTTCACTGTTATTGTTCCCACAAATCCTTGTGTTTGATGTTTGAAGCCCAAAACCAACCATTGCAGTATGAAGACAAACACACCTGTGTGAAAGCCGTGCCTGCTGTGACAACAGAGGCAATAAAAGACTGAAAGGGTATCTTGGGACAGATTATAACATTTTCTTGGATTCACCTACAACATGGCAGGTTGCTGACATAATATTGGATATCAATTTTGAACTTGGGCTGTGCAAGTTCTTAAAGCCAAAATGATCTACCGTTTTCTATCACTGTGAAGCCGTCTCTTTGACTCAGGAAGGCAAGTCACCTTATTTCCTCCATTAAACCCCTGTTAAATATCACTGTGGCTTGGTTATTGGCCTTTTATTTTCAAGGCTATAAACATTGTTGCTGTGGTGGCTTGATAATTTCATCTTATGGGAAACAAGATACATTCCCTGCCTATTAGCTACCAGTGTCTTCTTGAGCCTCTTCTTGTGTTATAAAATAACTTGGCATACAGTAAATTCACTAGATCAAAACTAAATGGCAGTGTTGAAAAGTCTCACAGCTGTAAGTAGATGTAAATTTTATATTGAAGTAGCCCTCTGTTATAAAATATTTACTTTGTTTAAAGGAGCAAAGGCGTAGTTAAAGTGGCTTTCTATGTGGAAATTTGAGAACCATCAAGTAGAAGCAAGCAGAAACAAAATAAGATTTGAACTTTTTTCCCTGCTTCTTCTTTTTTTTTTAGCTTGAAGAGCCAACTGAAATGCGGCATCTCACATTAAAGTGCCAATCTGCTGCAGAGTGGATGAATTTGTGATAAATGGTCCCTTGAGCTTTCTACAGCATATTCTCCATAAAACAAGCCCCAATATTTTTCTTCGCATCCGTCAGCCCCTGACACCCAGGCTGCAGCAGTCATCCAGTGCCGCTACCTGCCATCCCTAAGCTGTAAACAACCGTGTGTTTATTGCAGCCGAGTTCGTGCATCCATTTCAAGGTTTGCAGCAGTAAAAGGCTGACTGCCTACATTAACTGGAGAGGGCTGCAGGGTTGCTGTTTTGTTTATTGCTCGTTTACTGCAGTGGTCAAACAGTTCCTCTATGACCAGACCCCAGTTCTCTGCCATCTGTACAGTCGGTGTCAGGAAACTTGTGTGAACTAAATCACTGTGGAAAATATTTATAATGATAAGACTAATTAAGTGAAATTAAATAAGAAACATGGGTGATTAATAAAAGAACAATGTAATTTCCTCTTCTTCCTCTTCTGCCCCTTCCTCCTGTGTGGTGGTAGCATTTGCTAGGGGCTTGATGGGCGAGAGAATTCTCTCTACTCAAAGATCTGTTAAACAGAACGTTCACCTTATAGTTTTAAATGTTTACATTTTCATTCATAAAATTCATAAATAGAGAATTCTAAATAATTTAACCACATACTTAGATCTAAGTATTATAAATAATCCAACCAAAAAGCTAATATCAAAATACTTTTGTTTACAATGATGCTTTCTGAATTAGCACAATTAAAGACAAAAATCACAAAGCAAAGTTATATAGATTTTTTAAAGGAAGTGATTTATTGGGAAAGTTAATAATGGATGAGGTAACATATCTTCATTAGTTTAAAAATCATTGCATTTTAGTTTGAAAGGAGATGTCCCTAAAATGTTTATGGTGTATTTTAGGTATTGAATTTGAAAGTAGTGTACATGTAACACATTTTAAATATATTTTTAAATTCTGATATTAAAATTTAAAAGGTCTACCTAAATAAAGGAGGCATTTTACTTTCTCTATCACAGCATAAACCTGGAATTGCCTTCAATCATTTGCTGATGGTAAAACCCCCACTTAACACAGTATGAAGAAGAAGGGCTCCTGAGATTGAAAATTTCCTAATAAATTTCACTGTGTATATGACATTAAGGCTAACATAGACTTCACAGTTTATTGAAAATATCATTCAGGAAAGCTCTAAGTTAGGATAGTTAATTTTCAAGTCCTTCATTTGAAAAATCATGCAATTTGTTGCACCACTACATGCTTAAAAACACATTATTTTTATAATAAAATGGACAGGTAATATGTAGATAAAATTATATATAAAGTATAGATTTCACACCATTGGAGATATTGGAGATAGCCATATTCTTTATTTACTTTATTAAGTAAATTAAATGGCATGTATACTATGATGCATTAAACCATCAAAAGTGATACTTCTTGGGAAGTCAGTATTTTCCACAAAGAATTAATAAGTGTGATTATGTCAATCACACATATTTTAAAAAGGCAAATTTTTCCCAATAGCATGACTCTCTCAGAGAATAATGTGAAACAGCTACAGTTAATGTTTCCGCATTTACAATTTTGTATGATAAAAACATTAATTGAACCCAAAGAAATACATGCATCTGAGTCCAGACTACATAGGAAAACAAAGAACATTGATTTGCCTTCCCCTCAGAAATAGACTTTGTTGTTTTCATATTTGTGCCCTCATGATGAGAACAAATGACAAGAAATGTTTCCTCTGCAGTACTTACTGTGGGGTTTATGGAGATACACAGTCAGGGATCCCCGTCACAGGACTTCCATGTCGGGGAATATGACGGTTAGGGCTGTCAACTGACAGATACGTTCTCAAGAGTCTGTTGGTAAAGACATTGAATCAAGGCAAGTTTCAGGACATAGATAATTTGGAGTTTTTGTTTTATTATCACTGTTAATTATGATGAAAACTTTAGGGTATAATATGTATATTTTAAAAAGGACAGGACAGCTGTGATCAATGCTAATTCACTCAGGAACCACACAGTTCTCTCTCAGAATACAGCAAGTATTGACTACCACAATAGTAAATTGAACTGTCAGGATGCTAATATTCAGAAGTAATCATTGCTTCAGAAACCTATCCTTCCAAGTTATCAGGGTTTATTATTTTATATATATATATATTTAGAAAGCAAGTCACTGTAGTTAATGTTAACATAGTTGTTACTATGAATGTTATGTTGATTATGAGAATCTTGTTTTGATTACACTTATAAATCCTTAAATATGATTGCATTTTAAAGAAAAATTTTTAATTAACCTTTAAAGTTACAATTAGACTAGCTTCTTCCTCTACAGTAATCTACAAACTATTCTGCTTAATGGTAAATCTCAAAGTTTTGGATGATTCATGGAAATCCACATGCTACTTATGGCTTTTCTTGGCCTTAGGTTTTCTTTCTAGTCCACCTGACTCATGAGGAACTGTCTGGTGCTCCAGTTGTAGAATTCTGGTTGTTCATGAAAGTATAAATTGCATTTAATGATGCATGAAATCTGGAAGCAGACTCCCTGTGTGCAACACTGTCCTGTTACATGTCTCCAGTTTCGTGGCTCATCAGTAGGCTCTTCTTTATACTATCAGTGGTTTTCCTGAGTTAGGAATCCTCATGCTTCTGTATCAAGAGGATTCAACAGGCTTCTGAACACATTTACCCATATTAAAGAATGCAAGAGAAAAAGCCAACGCGGAATTAACTGAATTATTTATTCTTAGTTTCTCTCTATGCACACTGTAGCCTTGTGATAAATAATCCTCTTTCAAATTGAGTTTAATTTTTCTGATATATTATTATGAAGTTACATTTTTGAGACTGTAGTAAATAAATAAACATAGCAAATAAAGATGCTTCTCAATTGTGCACTTATAAAAGGCTCTTCTTATAGAAGTCTACGGGGAACACAAGGTAGTCAGTTAGAGAAAGTAGATAAAAGGTAAATGGTAGATTTTTCTGGCCAAATTCCCCCATGTTTTGCTGTCTTTCAGGTTAGCATAAAAAATAGGTCATATCTCTCTGCCTTGAACAATGCTTTCTTGCTTCAGCCTTTTCCCTCTATCTAAGTGACTGTCACTGAGAGTCTGTAAGTCAATAAAGTACTTTTTCATCTACTAGGCTCCAGATGTCTGTAAGAATCCTCAACTACCATTGCCAGTAAATGAAGGAGTGAAAATTGATTGTCTTAAAGTTTGAAAGACTCTTTTCACAGAGTGTTGAAAGGGAATTGAGTTAAGTAGAAGGGTTAGGATGGCAGTTTCTCCTAACTTATTGGGGTCAACTAACAACGAATAGACAGAATGTCTGTCTTCTGGGGGAAGAAACAAAGACTTTTGCCTTATCCACTGCTTTTTAACATTTTGTGAAGCTTTGTTTGTACTTAAAGCTGTCATTTCCCTCATTAGATGACTTTGGCAGCTGTTATGATATCCAATAAAAATATAAAATAAATTTCTCTTATAAGTTCACAGCTTAAAAAATGGGATATTCCTTGTGCCTATTGTCACAATGTGCCCTAGCTATAGCTGTTATAATTTGCACATAATGTTCCTCTTAATTTTTATTTTCTATAATTCTATTTCTCTCTGAAGACTGCTAGTTCTAATTGACATACAGGTGTTAGTGCCCTTTTATTTTCCCCCTGTTTATTCATTTCTTAGATAACTGTTTACAAAAATGCTCTCTTTGCCAATGGAAATATTCCAGTGTTTACTATCTATTACAGTAGCTACCAGACACCAGTGTTTGTTGTACATTTGAAATGCAGGCAATGCTCTAAGGAACTGAATGTTTAATCTCATTTAGTTAAAATTATTCTAAACTTGAATATTCGCATGTGGCTAGTGGCTACATATTGGGTTGCAATTTGAGGATCATGCACTCAGTTCCAGGTGAGTGTTAGGTAACCTTTGCTTTTTGCAAAGTGGTAGAACTGTTGGAAAAGCAAAAGTGGAAAGGAAATTGGGATAAGAAAACCTGGCTCTCCTGACTCAGGTTCTTCCCTTGCTACCTGAATATCAACACGAACACACAAATCATACGGCTTTGCTTCAGACAATACTTTCTAGATTTTGTAGTGTATTCATTTATTTATTCAGGTTGAAAAACAAGTTTTTTGGCAAATGCTGTGGATCATTGATGTCAGACTTCCAATTTCCCGTGTATAGGTACATAATAATTTGTTTTCATGTTATAGTTTCATGAGTTTTTTTTTCTTCCTTTCTTTTTTTGGGAGGGGGTAAGGGGGTTTGTTTTAATTGCTAACTTTACTTTTTAAATTTTTCTTTTTTTTATTGTTCAGAAACTTAAGTCAGATAAGGAAGTCCCAGACCCCAGTTGAAACAATAAGCAAAACCTCTAATCAGACCTAGGTTAACTAGAAGGCTTAGAGAAGGCTTTTTAGATGAGGTCCTGGAATCGTCCAAGTCCTTGTGAGGTTAATTTCACATGACATTGTTTTCAGTTTGTTCGTAGTGTTCAATAACTTCTCGATCAAGTGTTTTAAGCAAACCAGGATCTAAACCCAGAGAGATCTCTCTGCCATTCTCAGAGTTTCTGTATCACATTAAACCAAGAGCTGTCTTAAGAAAATTGTGTTAAATAAGTGTACAGATGATTCTAATTAATTTTTATTATTATTATACCTATTGTTGAACTTTGGAATGGTAAATACTATAAATCCTTAAAATTTTAACACTATAAATATTTAAATATTTATTTTGTACAGTTTGATAACCGAGTTCTGAGAACCACAGGAAATAAAATACTTCTTTGTGTGCATGCACTGCTTTTGTTCTGGTGCAGTGGCAGATCTGTCAGAATCATAACATAATCTCTGACTGTATTCCTTGAAAGAAGTATGGACTGATGCCCTGATAAATAGAAGCTGTATGACACGACTTAGACTTTCTAACCTAGTTTCTAGAAAAGCTTCATTGTCATGCACTCACATGGAGATTTTCCATACCTTTTGATCCTAATTCAGAGGACTAAGATTTCAAAATGTTGTTCTTTGTTTTTTTATTTATCTTTATTCACATAAAATTTGCAATGCAGAACTCAATATACAATAGATGAGACCTTGAAAGTAGTCTATGTGTCTTTTTATTTTTATTATTATTTTGAGATCTACATTTTTCTCTGCTCCCCTCCCTATCTCTCCCCTCCCACTTCAACCCTCTCCCAAGGTCCCCATGCTCTCAATTTACTCAGAAGATCTTGGTTTTTTTTTTTTACTTCCCATGTAAATTAGATCTATGTCAGTCTTTCTTAGTGTCCTCATTGTTGTCTAAGTTCTCTGGGATTGTGATTTGTGGGCTGGTTTTCTTTGCCTTATGTTTAAAAAACCCGTATGAGTTAGTACATGTGATAACTGCCTTTGTCTTTTAATAAAAATGCACCCCACCATTTAATGAGCATTGCTCTAGTTATGAGCATTTTGCTTTTTCTTTCCCCCAAAGAAAGTTTAATTGGGGGGCACTGGCATGGCAGCTACTCTCAAATATGCTTTACCAAAACAGGTTGAATCTGCTGGTAATACTGTCACCCCAACCCTTAAGATAAAAGCACATTCCTCACTGTGGCATTATTTAGAAAGAAGTAGAGGGAGGAGAGAATATTTCTAGGCTCCAAGAAGTAATGAACCAATGTTTTGGAGGAAAGGAGTCACTCTTTAAACCACAGAGCCACCCCTCATCTTTAAGTGCCTATACTGAGACATTCAGATAGGACTTCTGCCCCCAGAAATGAGAGAAAGGCTTTCTGTAATCACCCAATTTGTAGAATTGTTTTATGACAGTCTAAGTGTACTGGAAGAGGACATTTCAAATTCATTGGTTAAAGTTCAGAAGTAATTGGCTCCAAGTTGTAAAAGTTACTTTCTTTTCTGCTTCACAAATTGAGGAGGTTTATTTAGGTTAAAAGTATAGGATATACATTTCATCATGATAGGTTGACAGGATAGGATATACAGTCCATCATGACAGGATGGCAGGATAGGATGTACAGTCCATCATGACAGGGAAGACTTGGTGACTGGAAAAATGTGGCTATGTCAGATGATGTGAAATTTCTGATTATATGTCATAAGTAGACAATAAGTAGAGAAAATCAGGCATGGGATTCCACATAATTCTGATGACCAGAAATCAGGAATCTTCTTCCTCTCAGAAAGCTCCAGCTCCTAAATATTCTACAACATTTTTAAACTGAAAAAAAAAATCAGTTGATCAGCCAAAGTTTAAATACCCTGAGTCTCTTGGGACATTTGACATCAAACTAGTCATATATAATAGACAAGAAAAATCCTCTGAAGTCAAAATTTCTAATATCATTCTTAAATTTTTGTTGCCATTGGTAGACAGATGCTACTTACATAAAATTTTACCTGCAAGTAAATATGTTGAAACTGCCTACTCACTTTTTACTTACTTTAGACATGTTATTGTAGTTGAAAATGTTCGGGGAACTCTATGATTCCCCACATAATTTTCTTACAGTTTTATTTGCTTACCAATATTAAAGGCATAAGTTTCACCTGAGTTAGGAGGATAAATGAGTTTATATTTGAGTGCAAAGAATGGATATGTGGGGAACACAAAAAGACCAAGAAGAAACAGCAGGAGACTTACTGAGCTAGGAGCAGAAGTGTTGCTAGGGGTAGGTGATTTGTCGTTGATATCTAATATGTCAAGGCAAGCAAGAAATATGCATGCTTGCTGGAGAATTCAGAGAGGCTATATGGGTATTGATGAAATGAATCTCGGATGTAGTCCTGTGCACTAGTAAATCATAAAAATTATTGCTTGGTTCTATACATGGGATTGTCAATCCTGTGACTCTGTCTTTCTATCTAAAATTCAACGAAACAGATTTTTAAGTGTCACCGTGTGCTTCCCAAATGTTGTCATTTGCAAGGCCTACCACTCTGATTTGACTTTCAACTGTGGTTAGATTCTGATGTAACATATTCATTAGACTACATTAATTATGCATGCATCAACCACAAAGCAGGTGCTTGGCTGTAAGAGGGACATTTAATCAGAAAAAAATTGATCCTAAACTGGTATTTTATATTCTACCTTTATTGATGCACTTCCTCACAGAACATTAATAATAATAATGCTTCCACCTCTAGCACCTCTGGAGAGATGTTTTTTTACACAAAGCCTAGTTGTTTTTGTATACCATAAAATAGTTAGTATTTACATTAATGTTATTAAAAGATTTAACATTTTTGTTTAGTTTTACCATGGTTAAAATAAAAATGCAAGGTAGTGGATAGTATCAAATTTTGAAAACTAAAATTCACTAAACTAAGTGAAAAGATTAAATAATTCTTCAACTTGAATTTGCTCTGCTGAACAAGTCATAGTTAATTGTTTGGGAGTTAAATGTAAACAAGATACAACAATGA
>JAQHUG010000253.1:2645622-2661684 GCA_028555095.1 Dicrostonyx torquatus | reverse complement strand
CTCCTCCTCCTCCTCCTCCTCCTCCTTATCTTTTTTCTTCTAGCTCTTGTAGATCAGGCTGGCCTTGAACTCACAGAAATCTACCTGCCTCTGCCTCCCAAGTACTGGGATTAAACTTCACTAGTGCCTGGTTCTGATAGTACCCAAGATGACCAGCATAGGACTGGCCCCATCCACAATTGTCTGGTCCCTCCCACATAACTCATTAATTAAGAAAATTCTCTACAGGCTTTATTAAAACCTCATGTTTTGAAAGCTTTCCACATTTGATGTTCCCTCCTCTTAGATAACCCTAGCTTGTGTCAAATTGACTTTAAATTAACCAACAAAATGTCCAAAGGTTTTTTTCTGTACAGAAGAGAATAAGTTTAGCAAATGATCAAAAAGAGAAAGGAAGGTATCTTCCATGACAACAGCAGTAACTAGCTATTCCTCACATAAGTGCCTTTTCATGTACTTCTACGCATGCCAAATTACACAAATTTAAACACAAAACTTTCATAATTTTATATGCTAAAATAACTTACATTATAAATTTAACAATTCATCATATACTAAAATAAAACCTAAGCCTGTTATTACATCTCACATTCCTGAAGACACATTTTGTGTCTGTCATCATTTGTGCTTACTAGTTGATCTCTGCTGAACTTTATACTTTTGTCTTTTATGCCTTTTCTCATGATTGACTATTTCTTTCATTAAGTTTAGTGGACATTTGACTGACTCTTCCACTGTACACAGTGCACATCATAAATATTGTTTTTTATTTTTTTAGAAGGACTGATGAATAATGGCATCATCATATACTCTTACCAAAGAAAAATGGTTCTTTTGCATCTCATTCCCCAGGTAGTTCCTGGTTATATCTTTTTATGTGCACCACAGTGCACAGACTTTCATGTAAGGCAGCCTGATAGCCATGTCTTTTATAACATATACTAGATACCTGGTACTTACTGAATTATTTTACTTATTGTGCACAGAGGGTTGTGGGAATGTATAGCAGTGACAACTGATGTTTAACAAGTCATCCCACTTGGGGAGCCCCAGTTAGCAAAGCCGTGAGTTTACTGACTGAGAATGAGTGCTTGTTCTCTGACCATAACTTTCTTAAGTGCCACTACTATGCCTCCCGAGTAAGAACAGATGTGGGGTTCTTCCCCAGCCTTTTGGAGGTGTGCTGTATGTTTGTTGGGCAAACATATAGCTTTGGATGGTCCGGATGATGATTTCTGCTTAGGCTGTATAGTTTTGATGAGTGGAAATAATATTAGGATATTTTGCATTTCTCAGACTGACAAAGGACTGTTGTTAACAAAGACAGCCTTTACACAGACACATAACTGCAGACTCCAGAGCACATTCATAGCAGGCTGGTTGCCCCTGGATACAATATGTGGTTGCTCTAGAGACAAATACATGAGGTCATTTTCCTAGGTGTTGTTTATTGATGAGTCAAGGTCAGAGTTTGGAGCAACTTTCAGAATAGCTCCCTGCAGCAATGGACCTTTCTGCATGTACTCCCCAACCTCAAGGTTCAGTCACCTGTTTATTGTCTGGGAACCCTCACCAACTTAGAACTACACGCAAGGCCACAGTTGCTCAGTGGCTGGAGATTGTGACATTCCTAACCTAAGAGAAACTATGTGACTTCTCTTGGGTTTTGAGACTGGGTTGGGTCCAGAGTTGGGCTGTGGAGAGTAGAGGCAGGAGAGGAAAGTGGTGAGGCAGATCCAAATGAGCAGTGAAGAAAGGGCAGCAAGGGAACAGGGTAGAGAGAGAGGAGAGAGAAAACAGACTTTTTTAAAGAGATGATTTTTTTTCAAGATGAAATTAAGAGGAAGTTACCATTAAAGAGCACCTGTGTTTCCTTTTTCTCCCTCAGATAAAAAAATTTTAACCTTTAGCTATGTAAGAAATTTTCCTAATCTATCGCTGCATTTGTGCATTTGTTAATTTACCCTTGTGATGACTGGAGGCTGGTCCCCTCAAGTCAACTTTAATTGGAACTCATTTTCAGAATTACTCAAATAGTGATACTATTCTTAAAGATTACTATAATACATAGGCATCCATTCCAGTATTATAGAAATTCATATGACATATATATACACATACATACATACATATACTTATATATGAATATTTAATCTTAAGTTTTCATCAAGTATCTAAATGACAAATGTAAATTTGTACAACAATCCTTATTTCACATTCTGGCTTTTGACTGACAGCATACAACTTGGAAAAAAAATGAAATACTAAAAATTTGTGAGGGGAATAAAAATTGCCACAACCATTTTGAGGCTTTTTGGAAATTTCTGCTAAGATTCAAATGACATTCCTGAGACCTTGCAATTTTCATCATAGAAATAAAAGTTTCCACAGGTTTTTTATTATTATTCTTCATACCAATTTCTCACACGGAAAAAGAAATCTCTGTATCTATCTGCCAAGTTCTCAAGCAGATAGGGATGAAGCAGAACCAGTTCCACGGATCTCTCTTTGGGGCTTAGCAGGATGGTGAGCATTGAACCACCCAACCATCCCATCCCCTGATCCCCACCCCAGCCACTGGGAAGAAACACACACTGAGCTGGGAATCTGTCAAGGCAGGATCTCATTTTATTGCATTAGGGCAGGAACTTATATAGGGCTGATGTAGTGGGCTGGAGTCTTGGATGGGGTAAGGTGGAGTGAAGAATAAGGGCCCATAATATCCTGCCACGTCAGCCGTTGTCTGGGCAGAGGCGGCCCTAGATGAGTCTATGCTGAGTCACTGCTTTTCAACCTCAAGTTAGGCTCAGCAAGTTACAGTGGGCCTCACTAAACTCAAGTTAGGCTTAGGAAATTACATTGGATCTCATGAGGCCCAACATCTATCAAGAAGTCAGCAGATGAAAAAAGTACAGGATACTTTTCACACAGAATGCTACACTGAACACATGCAGAAAATATGAGAACTATCCTGAGAAACAACTCGGACCCAATAGACCATGTTTGTTTGTCATTTGGGCCATTGTATTCTTAAGGAGGACAGGCATTATTTATGGAAAAAATAATTTAAGTATTGACTATATCAATGGCAAAGGAAGTATACCACTCTAAGGAGACAGAAGGACACATGCTAAGAAGAGGGAAATATTCAATGCCTTGATCCTCGTAGTCATCTCACAGGCTTAGCTATATATAAATTTAATTTCAATTTGAATAAAAAAGGTGTTTAATAAAACAAACAACTAATTTTAAAATGTTTTAAACAATACTTTTTTATAATTTTGTGATAGTTTACATAGTCAATGACTACAAAAAAATCTAAAAGAAGACAAATTGATTCTATATCATGTGTGAGCTACTTGATGACAATTAAGAAAAGGTAGGACAGATTGTGAATTTATTTCCATACCCACGTTTGCAAGACAGCTGGTAAGACAAGCCAACAAGGGTGAAAGAAATGCATCTGGAACTTGGGACAAACCTGACAAACTTCAGGCTGCATCAAGACACATTACATCACTTTGCTAGATTTTATTCTATTTTTATCAGAAAGAAGAAACTCTGCTAATTACTTGAAGACTAAAATTATGTTAATAAAGTCAGAATGTAAGAGAGCAAAAAAAATATGCATAGTTCCTTACACTTCAGTGTTGTCTTCTGCATTTACCATGTCTGTATGCTAGAGTTCATACTTTGGTCTCCCATGCAATAAATTATGAATTGAAATGCTTCTGATCAGCTAGTGCTGATGCCAATGGCCATGCCCAGAAAGGAAGTGACAGGTGTCATGTGCATTACAGACTTCGATCCCTGAGTTGATGGTGCGGCAAAAACCATTACCAGGATTTTAAATAACAGTAGGCATGAAGTATTTCACAACAGGACTTTTAAGACTCTACCCATTTAGCTTGCTCTATTTCCCACTATAATTTATAGATTTTGGTATCTCTTGCCTCTGAAATTTCTAAGCCTTATCAAGCTTCATGAATAGAACACAGTGTCACATAAGTTTATTTAATGAGTCCGATATATTTACATACTTTGTATGTATACTTTGTATAATAGACAAATACCATGATATTTCTTTCCACAAAGAAAGATATATAATATGATTTAAAACAGAAAAAAAGGTGAATTAGAAACAAACACCGAATAGTTTAGGAAATGATACTTTAAGTCTTGTGTGCTTTCCTAACAGTAAAAGCAAAATAAAATTATTTGTTGATAAATGCTAATATATAAAAAGCTATATAAGTGGTAATATTTTTCTTTGAGTGCTGAAGAATTTATACAATGACAACTTTGAACAACACAATGAGAAAAATATTTTATGTATGAGGGAAGTTCAAAGCTATAAATAATGCTTATATATTTTGTGTAAGGGGCAGTTGAGTACTTGAACTTTTCCCACAGGAGGATAAGGAGATGTAAACAGTGAGATTGGAGATGATGAGGGTTCATGGGTAAAAAAAAGTGTAAAGACATAACTCAGTTGGAGACAGGGATTAGAGGGGCACAAGACTTGCTTTAGCAAAGGGAGGAAATAAGACAGTGTAGAAGTCATGGTCAGCAATGTGTAGTAGTTCCAAAGGAGACTGAAGAAATTAGATTCTTGATGTGTGTCTAAAAGTTTGTTGGTAAGTGAGTGGATCTCTTGGAATGTGGAAGACAGGGAACAATTACTTGGTAAGACATTAATTAAGTCATAGCAAGAAAGAATATTCTACATGGTGCTTTTGCAACCACATATTGTATCTGAATTGTTTGAATATGTTCAACTATTTTTGTGTTCCTACATATGCACTAGTTTACATGTACATGTGGCAAGTGAGAACAGATATTGGAGAACATGTCATGGGAGTCAGTTCTATCCTTCTAGCATTCGGGTACAGTGGATGAGAAGCCTAATGTCTTTACCCACTGAAACATCTCACTGACATTATTGCATTCTCCCCGAGACATTTACCATCATGATGACTATTTGGCACATTTGTTCACTCTCTTTTATTTCCTCTTCAAAAACCTATGAAATATCACACACACACACACACATACACACACATACACACACACACACACATACACAGCCTGGATGTATATGCATATGTATGTATACATACATAATACAGATTTTTAGATCTAAATTTTCCTTAACTTTTGAACATAAAGAAGATAATTTAAGAATAATCCAAGGTTGAAATTCATTATCTAAAATCCTAAGTGTGACTTGAAATGAACACATATTCAAACAGGAACTATGGGAGAAAAGAAATTAAACCTAAGCTCCACATGGATTGAACAGAGAATCGGTAGTCTGTTATATATCATTTCAGTGAGCCAGTCAGCCTATTATCTTTTATTTTAAATTAATTAATTAATTTTACATTCAGGCCACAGTTTCCCCTCCCTCCTCTCTTCCCAGCCCCTCCCCCATCTCCCCTCTCTTCCCACCCACCCACCCACAATCCACTCCAATTCCCTTTCTATTCACGAAAGGGCAAATCTCCCATGAGTATCAACAAAACATGATCTAAAACAAGTGCAGCAAGACTAAGCACCTTCTCATGTATAAAAGCTGAGCTAGGCAACCCAGTATGAGACAAAGGGTCCCAAAAGCTAGTCAAACAGTTGGAGACTGTCCCTGTTCCCACTGTTTGGAGTCCCACAAGAAGACCAAGCTCTACAACTGTAACATACTTCTGAGTGCCTAGTTCAGTCCCATGCAAGCTCCCTGTTTTTCATTTCAGTCTCTATGAGCCCTGTGGTGTCCTGTGGTGTCCTTGACCTCTCTGGCTCCTACAATCCTTTCTCCCTTCTTCTACAGGATTTGCTGAACTCCTCCAAAAGTTTGGTGTGGGTCTGCACTGTTTCCATCAGTTGCTAGGTGAAGCCTTTGGATGATAATTGGACTAGGAACCAATCTGGTCATAGGAGATGGTCAGTTATTCAGATTCTGTATCTGCTATTGCTGGGAAAGTTAACTGGGCATCATTGTATATTCCTTGTGTTACATTTTTTACCTGGCCTCCAAATGCCCCCTCTTTGCAGTAGTTTCTTTCAGTACCCCCAACCTGACCATATCCTTTTCCTTCCCCACCTGCCCTCTGTTAACTCAGGAAATCTCTTCTATCTCCCCTTCCCAGAGAGATCTGGATAGCCCCCCATGAACCCTTCCTGCTCTATGGATTATATATAGTTATCCTTTATTTCATAGATAATATCTACTTATGAAGGAGTACCTTCTATTTTTATCTTTCTCTGTCTGGGTTACCTCTCACAGGATGATTTTTTTCTTGATCCATCCAGTTGCCCTGGTGTTCTTGTTTTTAACAGCTAAGTAATACTCCATTGTGTAAATGAACCACATTTTCCTAAACACACACACACACACACACACACACCAACAACAAATACCACCACCACCAACATAATAGGAATTAACAGTCATTTATCATTAATATCCCTTAATATCAACAAACTCAATTTTCCAATAAAAAGTCACAGGCTAAAAGAATGGATACAAAAACAGGATCTATCATTCAGCTGCATGCAAGAAATACACTTCAACATCAAAGATAGACATTAACTAAGAGTAAAGGATTAAAAAAAGAGATATTCCAATTAAATAGACATAGGAAACAGGCGGGTGTAGCAAAGACTATAACACCCCACTCTCATCAATGGACAGAATATCCAGATGTAAACTAAACAAGAGAAATAATGGTACCAAAGATGCTATAAACTAAATGGACATAGCGGATATCCATACATTTCACCTAGACACAAAAGAATATTCCTTCTCAGCATGAAATGGAACCATCTTCAATTTGCCCAGCCAGAAGCCATCCACAATGATAAAAGAGAAGTTGATACTAAAAGTCTGCTTTTATAGAAAATTGAGGGTATTTAAAATGAGCTTTATAGGAACTTAAGTATAAACTGTCAACTCAAAATTTTAGTTTCTCAAGCATGAAGAATTTGAGGCTTACAAAAGTCTTTAAAATTAGTAACTGATCTTTAAAGGCATTGTGTCAACAGTCATTCATTACCTACCATGCATTCCTTAAAAAACTGAAAAGAATTATGCCGTGCTAACAAAGGTCTGCAATCAAGCAGGATACTAAAAAAGTTATTTTAATCCCCAAATTAAAATTTAGGTTTCTTGACTTTTCTAGTTGACAAGGATTTTAAAACATTTGATTCCTTAAAATATATTTTATATGAGAGCTGAGACTATATAAAGATGGCTTCCCACCACTTCTTTGAAGTGAAACTCGTGTCTACAAAATTTCCTTTAAAATATAAAATTGAACACTTGGTGTTTCTTTTTGTATTTCACAATAGTTTCTAGTTTAAAGAGATGAGAACATCTTGACTATGCTATGAAATAAAGATTTATCAAGAATTATCCAGTACATGGCATTTAGATAGTGGGTAATAACCACAGTAAGAAGGGCCTGGTTTCTGCAGTTCTTCTGCAGGTTGCCATAAGAATAGATGCCATAGGATTTAAACTGTTAGTAAGGAGATGAATTTTATTAATGTGTTCATTTGTATTGAACTGTATGTATAAAATTAAAAAGTTTCAGTGTTTGTGGCCTCTAAAAAATAGTACCCAGCCAGCATATTTTTTACTCAGTAGTGCTAATTTTAATGGTGAAGGTGTTTTTTTGAGACAGGGCAGGGTTTCTCTGTCGCTTTGGATCCTGTCCCAGAACTAGACGGTGTAGACAAGTCTGACCTCAAACTCACATAAATCTGCCTGCTTCTGCCTCCTGAATGGAGGGATTAAAAGCATGGACCATCACAGTCTACCTATGTTCTTTTGATGAAGAAAGTAAAATAAAACATAAAAGATTTTTCTAATATTAATCATGGGGATAGATGTAGATTGTCATAATAAGACTGCAATCTCCTAACAAAGATAAAGTGTTAGGTGTTCCTTAAAATTTGTTGGAAGCAGTTCTGCTTATTGGGACTGTTTTTTTCTTTATAAGTTAATAGTGATAAATTGATACCATAACCGACATGAGCAAATTAACTCAAAGGAGATTTAAGCAATATTTTGTAGAAGATGAGGGGCATTCTTATTGAAATTTCACAGAAAATGAAACTATCTGATGTAGTTTTGGTTCCAAGTATATGGCTGAAAGTGGGGGCGGGGAGAGTGAGTGGTGAGAGTAGGGGGAAGGAGAGTGAAAGAAAGGGAAAAGGAGACAGCAAAGGGGGAGGAGGGGAGAAGAGAGGAGAGGATAGGAAAGGGAAAAGAAAGGATCTCTAGAAACAAAGAGGTCAAGATTATGAGTGCAGAGATTGTAAGTTGCACCTAGTAACATACTAAATGTTCATTAAAACAAGAAAATGAGTGGTCTGTTAGCTAAAATAAGTGTAGATTTTATCATAAAACAGAAGTCCAAGTAACTGGATTATGTGTTCTGGGTAATAAGTGAAATTTGGCTTAATAAATATAGTTTGCTATTTATCATAGACATAAATTTGAATAACGTCCTTTTCTTACCTTTCCCAAAGGACAGAAGAGTCTAGAGTGCCTTGTGCACTAGACTTTGTACACTATGATTTGTACTTGTTGTCAGAAAATATTCATGTTAGTCAAAAGACAGATTTTCGATGCCAGCCCTGGCTAAAAGTAACTTATTTTAAGTAACTTATTTTAACTCTAAAAACAACAACAAAAATTACAGTTAAACATAGGCAAATTAATAGGTGTAATCTGTTGCACTAATAAAATAAAGCTAAACAAAGTGTTAAAATACTGTGATTATCTCAGTAAATATAGAATTGCATTTAAAGAGTTTTCATAAGGAAAATGCAACAAATTAGGTGTTGTGGAATTTACCTCAAATAATACAGGTGATATATGACAGGCTTACAGTTGGTACCATACCTGAAGAAGAAATGATGGAGACTTCTTTTTAAAAATAAGGAACAGAACAGGGTCCTAATTTTTGCTGGTATTCTTTAACATAATACCAGAAATTCATGCCAGATCAGTTAGGCAAGAAAAATAAGGTGAATGAGAATTTAAATTTTCTCTCTTTTTAGTTGAAATAAGCACTGCTGTATTATTTTACATATATATATAATATTATATATAATTATTTATTATATGATACAAAACAAATAATACTAATTTGAAAAAACAGCAGCACTTTTAACAGTTTAAAAACTATCTGAAAATATTAAAGTGCATTATTTATTGAAATAGTGCATTTAACAAAGACAGTACATGATTTTTATATTAAAACTATAAAATTTTTACTTAAAAAGTTGAAAAAAACTTTTTATTAAAAAAAGTTTCAGATACCATAGTTTAGAAGTTTTGCTGGTGTTAAAATCTTCATACCCCTCTGAGTGTGTAATCTGAACATGTCTTGAAAATATTATTTTATGGCACAAAATTGTGAAGAAAAATAACTAAACTCTAAATTTTATGTAACTAGAACACAACCTTAATTTTTGAAGTAATCTGATTTTAAACTATGGTACAAGTCTTTAGTACTCCAAACAAATCTGTATGTGTGTTATAACAGAGGTAGAGAGACCAGTTGTACAGCACAGAGAGCCCAGAAAAGACTTATGCAACTGTTCTAACAGAGTCTTGACAATAACACTAAATTTATGTTGGAGAAATGATAGTCATGACAACCAAAGGTGTTGCATGATTTGAAATTCACTTGCAAAAGAATAAAATTTGACTCAATAATTGAACTTTATTTATTTAAAACTAAGACTTGATTTTGCAAGTCCCATACCACCACTCATACCAAAATCCCACCGAAAATGGCACTTGTGGTCATCTTTTGAGACTAAACAGATATAGCTTTTAACACAAAGAGAACCAATGAACATTCTAAACTGCAAGGGAGAAGAAGTCCATTAGACCTCAACCCTCAAATCTCAACCACAAAGATATAGATAACTGAGTAAATCTAGAAAGCGCACAGCAATTTGTTGCCCAGTGGCCAGCAGTCAACCATGAAAACACATACAGGTAACATTATATTGACCCAACAGGTCCATATTTTTGTGTGTGTGTGTTTATATGCAATTGCATATAAGCATATAATAAAAATTGATTGAAAACTAGGTCATGAATTAAAAGAAGAGTAGGGAAAGGTATATGGAAAGATTTGGAGGAATGAAAGGTAATTTAAAAATATCATAATTGAAATATAAACTCATAAAAAACAACATGAACAACAAAATAATGCCACTAGCAATGACTCTGGATGTGGCACACACACACACACACACACACACACACACACACACAAAGAAAACAAAAACAGCAAAATCAAAAGTAAACAAATGAGCCACTTCCTTAAGTAAACAATTCCTGCATATAAAAGAAATCAATAAAATGAAAAGTTTGCCTATAAGAGTAGACAGAATCACAAAGATATAGCTCATATTGTCAGGGGTTATGTTAAAATATAAAAAGAACACTAACACCTCCACACAAAAACTAAAAAGGAAAGAAGAAAGGGAGGGAAGGAGCCAGAGAGTGATGGCAAGAGAGAGGGAGGGAAAGAAAGAAGTTCTCAATAATTTGTTTTTAAGATAATCAGGTTTCTATAGAACAGTTTTTAATGGCAGGCCCACAATGGTCAATAAGACTATGAGAATCTTTTCAATATCACTAATTATAAGGGAGATAAGTTTTAAAACTACAGTAAAAATACCACCTTTACAACTCAACATAGAAAGCTTTGAAAGGTCCAATGCTGAAATTTGTTGGAAGGACATACAGGCAAAGAAGCATTTGTCTATCATTGCTCACAATGAAAATTAGTGCAAATGTAATAAGAACTCCTATAGAGGTCTCTCAGAAAATGTTCTTAAAACTCTAGATATTGCGGCTGACACCTATAATTCTAGAACCTATGAAATTAAGACAGAAGGATCACCATTAGCTTTAGGGAAGCCAAGATCATAGATAAGGACTTTAAGGCTCATTTAGACTCAAAAGTGAGACACTGACATAACAAAAAAGGGCAAAGGGAGTAATTAATCCAGTAACACATGAACCCCAATTTTTCACACATCCAAAGAAACCTGTGAAGATATTTTTGGCTCATGGTAATCTCTTTCAGTGTTATTCACCATTGCCAAGATACAGGGGCAACCAAGGCATTGGTCAACTTATTAATAGATAAGAACAGAAACATGATGCTCCATGTAATAGAATATTGTTTAACTAGAAATTAAGGAAAATTGACTATTTGCAAAAGTATGAATAAACACAAAATTGAAATGAACAGGACACAGGAAGACCAACACTGCATGGTCTCGATGTACATTAAGAAAACTGAATTAGTGAATATGAAGGACCTGGAGGTGGGGAAATGACTGTGGTTATGTTTCACTTTTATTTTAATAAATAAAGCTTGCCTTAATATTAATGTTTAAAATAGCTGCCCTTGTAAGTGTTACAGACCAGGCAGTGGTGACACACACTTTTAGTATCCACACTAGTTTGCCATAGAAACCAAGCAGTAGTGGTTCATACCTTAAATCCCAGAACAGGAGAGGAATAAAAGATAGGAGAAGACATGTTGCAGGCTCTGTTTTGTTCTTAGATTCCTAGAGATAGGATCACCATTTTAGACTGAGGTAGATATAAGAGCCAGTGGATGATTGTTTTGCTTTTCTGACCTTCAGGTTGAGCCCCAACATCTGTCTCTGGGTTTTTACCAGTCATACACCAAAAGATTCTTGAAGGTGATAAGAATATATTATCTATATGTGTGACTGTCATGTAGAAACCCATTAATTTGGACAAGTAGTAAAAGCTATTGAAAGTGTGTACAAGGCTATAAGTTGTCAGCCATGAGATAAATGGTTCTGAGAGAATCTGATATACAGCATAGCACTGTAGTTTATAATGTGTACTGTTGATATGAAATTTGCTGCATCTTGTCTAATGGCACCGGGTAGTGAATGATGTGATCATGTGATTAGCATGAAGTATGAGGGCACCATTTCATTACATTTTAGATTAAACAGGTGGAAGAAACAAAAACCCCATCCTAAGCTAAGTGTTTCATAACCAAAGGACACTGCTGAGTAGTAATTTTATAGGCAAGCCTTCTCAGAGAACAAATTCTACTCCGTATGGTTGCTTTAATAACTATCTGCATAAACTACAGACTTGTATTGAACGCCTTTGATTGTTGCTGATGTATACCTTTTTGCTTGGAATTCTGAAGCAATGTAATACAAAGAAAACAATTAAGGCAAGTGAATGCTAATGAATGAGCAGGGATAGCACTGTCCTAGGTTGTGATACATACTGAAAAAGAAAGAAAAACAAGAAGGAAGAAAAGAAGGAAAGTGTTCATTCAAAATAAATAAAAGAACAAATCAAATGTGTATTGCATATATTGTCTATGTATAATTAAAATATATGAAAAATTCCTATTATCAATGATATATTACTGCCATGAGGACCAGGCTTCAACAGCTCTGTGATTGAGGCGAACCTATAGAACTGGTAAACTAATAACTCAACTTGAGTTTTCTATCTTAGGGAGTAAAAGTTTAGTTCTTGAGGCCAACCAACAAGGCAAGCAAAACTTAACATAGACACACACACACACACACACACACACACACACACACACACACACACACACACCTCTAACACGTCAGGATCTCACCAAGGGTGCTGGTTAATGGCAAGTCTTCAGTAGGTTGGAGAAACTGAAGAGGAAATGCAAATGAACTAATGGATGGACAAACAGCAATATAAAAATTACATTGTGGTTCAATCTATTTTGTAAGTGAATGATTACAATGAATATAAGCAAACAACAGCATGTTTTTCATTTCCCTCACCTGATTGAACATTTTATGCATTAAAACACCTAGCCATGTTCCATGAGTTCCAGTACTACCTCTTGGACACCTCACATGATAAACAAAGATGGTAGAGTATTTTATATATATAAATTAATTAATAATTAATTATTAATAATTATTATTAATTAATTAGCAGAAATATTTCTACTTAATTTGAGTTTTAATGATTATCATTCAATAACTGTTACTGATTATTGAAAATAAGTAAATAAGCACTTTAGAGTGCACAATGTACTAAGTTATTTTAGTATAATGGTCTCTTGATGTGGTGTCTTCAAAATTTTTAAAAATTATCTTGAGTTAACGGCTTGTGTTAATTTTACTGATCAACTTGTAGTTATCAACTAGAACTTATATACAATGATTAAATACAAAGTAAAAGGAGCAGAATAAGGGTAAAGATAGATTCAAGGTCACAGAAATGACCAGTAGAATGCCAAGTATCTAGTTCATTGATGACCCACATTGTAAGCTCCATTTCACTATCAGAGAAAATAAATTAAAACATAAATATCAAGGGCCTGATTTTCTTTCTTCTTCTTATTTTTTTGCAATTAGGAATGATGGTGTTATCTGTTAATCACATATCACAGCAATTAAAATTTATAAATGAATTCTCTAGGGAATTAATGAAATAAGAAAAATAGAATTAATTAAATGGAGGAGTGGATTACTCCTCTCCCTAGTACCAGAGCACCTAAAATAGTGTTTGACTCATAACAGAGTCTCAGATTGATATTTACTTAGTCAATACATATTCTGCTCTCTGAGACATTCGAAACCACATAGTTAGACAAACTGATGTAACATATCAGATAAAAGGAGTTTAGATTTTGTTAAATGAATCTTATTTATATCTTTATATCACCTGTATGAATGCATTAACAGCATTTATGTTTGTATACCACATACATGCCTGGTTCCTGCAGAGGCTAGACAAGGGAAACAGATCTTCTAAAATAAAAGATGCAGATAGTTGTAAGCTTACAAAAAGGTTCTGGAATCAAATATAGGTCATTTGAAAATACAGCAAGTACTCTTAAACACTGAGCAATGTCTACAGTCCTATGATATTTATAGTCTTAAAGCCTTTGAGAAATGGTGGATTATTCATCAAGACCTCTGCAATCACACTGATGGGTTAAATTTGTGTTGAGAATAGGACTTAATTTTCTTGCATACTCACACTTTGTATAAAATTTGAAAATCAAAATAACTTCTGAAGTAGAAAATATGTGGATCCAAAATAAGAGAACACAAAATTTGACTGATTTGATAGTAAAGGCCCACCAAAATATAACGGTTTTTAATGTATTCAGAAGCAAGTGTTTGATCTCAAGAAAGAAGGCCTATAGAGTGACTTTAAAATATAAATTCAAGCTGATCAGTGTGCTGACTGAGAAGCACATCCGTCAAACAACATGACAGCAAAATAGATGATCAAATTCTAGCAGTGTTGTTCCCTCCAAGGGCAATAGCTTAATCTGAAACAACACTGGACTGTTCTTTCACTTTTTGCATACTTAAGGATTCATAAAATATATACCACAAATCAGGGACTATAAATTCTGAAAGACATTGAATAAAGCAGTAAATTATTATGATCTGTCCTCTTGAAAATATCTCTGAATTATTGACAAATAGCTTGACTTCCAAGATAGAAAACACTTGCAGTTGTCAACGGTGAAGTAACATGACGAAGAGGAGAAGAAGTTATGCATGTATCTTGTGATATCATCATCTTGAGGCACTTTCAAAACATTCAGGTTCACCTTAAAGTTTAATAAGACATGAGTGAGTCGTATGTTCATTAAGCACAAAACAACCAAGATAATGAAATAATTTCAATAACTCTAAATGTGGAAAAGCATGAAATATTAGTAACACACAATAATTTGTTACCTGTCTACCTTCTCCCTGAACTTACGGAAAATTTGATTACTGGACTACGCGATGCCCTCAAGTTTTATTAGGTCATAGCGTTAGAAGATCACATATGTGCTTTCCTCACACTCTGAATTATTAGGTTGCCACCTGGCAATATTAACAAAATAGTGATAGCTCCAACAACAGCCTCAGAGTTGAAAGAGAAATCGCAAGAATTTGTGTATCATTATACAGTTGTTCAGTGGAGTTCAAGTTATCCTGTACAGGCTCTACAGAGCATGGTGAACAGAGTTCTCACCCTTTCTTCCAGATACATTTCCTGTCCTGTTTAAGACGACTGTCTGTATTGAGTACTATGGATTGTGCCCACCTGTTTTACATGATCCTGAGAGAAAACACTCAATGAGAGTTCTGTTTGGGTAGAAAAAATGTGAACTGCATTGTCTATGCTCACAGAAATTTTGTTTCTTGTGTTTCTAGGCAATGTCCAAAGGCCAGACTGTCTATAAACTTGAAATATAGACTAAGAGCCATATAAGAACCAACAGTTTGAAAGACATAATACCTCAAGTAAGAATATTACAAAAGTATTTAATTAAGAAAAGACTACCATTACAGCCCTCATAGGATTCAAGAAGATCTGTAGCTCACATCATTCTCAACATCTACCTTGACCATGATATATTTTCCTGTTAATGTGATATATGGATAACTCACTGGCCTCTTCCCCATGAATATAGCACACAGCAGGACAGTTCAGAACTTGGGATATAGCTTTCTCACCTGCACTGCTTATTCTCTGAACACAGACCCTATTGCTATGGAGACCTCATTGTTCTAAGTTCTGCATTCTTGTCTGTTCTTTGCTGCCTCTCTGTCTTCCCTTACTCTAGTTTACATGGCAGTGTTTTGGGGACGGTTTGAGCAAATATCTAACTTCTCTCACCAGACAGCAACCCAATGGCAGATGCCAGAAAGAATATCACCAACTTGGTGACTCAGTGAGTTTTATTGGGGTTACTTAGAAAAGTTTGAGTGAGGGGTTACTTAAAATATCATCAGTATACAAAAACAAACAAACAAACAAAGAAAAACAAACAAAAGGAAAAAAGAAAAAAAAGCTAGCTTTTTTCTCAAAGTTGACCTTGCATAAGTGATAGCTCAGGGAAGCTGGGAGTCTAAAATACAGTATACAGGATGGAGACAGCTCAAGAGTTTGGAGAGTGTCCATTGGTAGTTCAGTTGGTCTGAGCCTCTTCCAGGCAGCTGAGCTGATGACTACCTCTTTTTTTT
>JAQHUG010000253.1:2627958-2644502 GCA_028555095.1 Dicrostonyx torquatus | reverse complement strand
GGGAGAGCCTGGGGTTGTGGGAGGGTGGAGATGGAGGAAGGGTGGATATTGGAGAAGGGAATATGATGACTACCTCTTATGGGCAGTTCTGATTGGCTCATTTTCTTGAAACTGTTGCTCTGTTCTTTATATCTCCTAGGGAGCAACATCTTTCTGAGAGTGTCTTTCAACCGTCCTTACAGTTTATATTACTGGGGAGTCAGAAATTTAGAGAAGATGATTACTTTTCAGGACTTGTCATAGCCCAGGTGGTTTGCTGCTGAACTTAAAGAGCTTCCTGTAAGACGGAATGTGTCAGCTCCCCTTAGAATGTCCTACCTTTCCACATTCGCTTTAACAGCCTGTGTTGGAAGCAGCTTCTTTCCAATATGGGAGATTAATTTTAGAGAAAACTGCTACACAATCAATCCCTATCAGAATTGTAAAATACTTACATACTGTATGATTAGTTATTTTGTTGCTTCTCAGTGGCCCAAAGACATGAAGAACATTTCAGTCCTGACAAAGATGAGATATTAGAAACTATTGGCATAGAACATATTAATAATAGAGGTTCAGGGTTTTCCCTAATGGTGATAGAAAGTACGATAGTTTCTCTAAGCAAGTGAGTGAGTGGCCAGACCTGAGTATATGGTTAATACAAGACACGATGTCTCCCAACTTTATTGGTATTTAATAACAACTTCTACCAAATGCTTTGGGTATATATGGCTAAATTACTCCTGATGGGTGCTGGTTGTGTTGTTTCAAAAACTCAGACGGACCCCCTTCTTTTATTCCCAGTATGCTTTGCTGGACATCAGAGCTCTGGAAGGAGAATGTCCTGGCTGAAACTGTTGCTAAGAGATATGATGGGATATATGAAGAGATATCTGTTCTCACTACATATGTGAACTACTCTTGAGTTGTTTAGGAGTACCTAGATTACCAAAGAATAATTCTACAAGTTTTTGAAGTCACAGGCAGAATTCTGCAATTGTATTTATGAGTATGGATGTATAGAATTGCTATATATTGTGTGTAACTGGTTGAATATTGTATGTTATTCTGACCAGCATGCTTTGGTTTGGATATTGAACTCTATCCATTCTATATCTTTTTTTCTGAAATACTTTTTAAAGGAATAAAACTCTTCATTTAGTTTTCTTATAAACACACATTATATTGAAGGATTTTTTTCTCTTTGATGAGGAAAAGGCTCACAAGGTTTAGAGGTAACTAGGGCAGTGGGTTTTCTTGCAAGTGAATCAAATACAAGTTTATTGTCTTTGTGACATGAACACAAATCCCACAGCCTTACTTCAACACACTTTGGCCATATTTTATTTGCCAATGTCAAGTATCTCTGTAAAAAAGAACATCTTTGTGATTTTTAATCAAGTGCAATATTTTTTATTGATATTCAATTTTCTTAAAGTTGTTGGGAAATATAATAGCTTCCACTACTAGAAGACAATTTCAAAATATTTCACCATTTAACTGTGATGGCTTCACACAGAAAAAGAATTGCTTTAATAAAGTTTAGCCACTCCAGCCATAGTTGTTATAGTCATCATTCCTTGGCCACCTGGATAGTTCCAGAGAGCCGCATTTTATAATTTTTTCTTTCTCGTAAAAAAATCCATCACTCCTGCAACTATTTAACATGAAAATGTTTTCTACATACAATATAGGGTCAGAGTAATCAGACATGGCTCTCATTGACTTCCTGACTTCAGATCATCTCTATATCTTTGTATCCTACCTTCATTTTCTGTGTCAGTAGGAAAAGTCAATTTTTGTACTTACTGGTATGGAGACCTCATATTCCAGAGTGACTCTCAATCCTGGGTTGTTACTAACCTTTATTGAATCTCTGATTAATCTCTGACTATTCCTAGTTAGTCTCTTTCACTTTGACATAAATCATATTTAGTTAGTATGTTCCCAAATAAGAGAAGGAAGTAACTGCAGAACCTGTAACTTTCAGCATCTTTTTCTTTTACTCTTTATCTCTGCTCTTGGGGACATGTCTGTTTTATGTTTGCTTACATGCTTTCCTTGCACTGACATTGTGCCCTAAACTAAAGTAAGGCCATGATGTATGTCTTTGATTTTTTATGATGATACTTTCAAAACTGTGTTGTATTTTTCTCAACTCCTCTCAATTCAGCCTTTTACTGGTTCTCTTCAATTTTAGGGGTCCCATTTTTTTTCTTTTTGTCATTCAAACCCCCTCTAAGCAAAATACAAATTTTTCTTCCTGTTGAATTCACAAGTGAGATATATGCATACTTTCTTGTATTGGTGTGTATGTGTATTTGTATACCTGTGGTGTATTCCTGTGTGTCCAAGTCTGCTTACCCATTCATTCGTTGACATTTGAAGACCAGAGGACATGACTCCCTTCCTTTATCACCCTTCATAACATTTTCTAAGAAGAATCATTCATTCAACAAAGAGGTCCATGATTAGCTAGAATGCTGCTGCTCAATGAATTCTGAAATCTGGCTAACCCTGCTTATCCTACCCAGCCCTGGGGCTAGAGAAACAAGGCTCAGGTTTTATGTGAGTGTTGGGGAGCAAAATGTAGGTCATCACAGTTCTGCCTATCCAGCCCAATTCAATGCAAGCTTAGAATTTTCTCTCTATGTGTGTGTCGCTAGAGCAGTGGTCTTCCTGGTTGTTGGTATCTCTGATTCTACGGAAAACTTTTTCTTATTAGTTTGGAAGTGTCTACCTTCTCTAGAATCTGTCAAATTGTAATCATAGTATTTTTTTCCTCTTCAGTTCATATTTTCAAAAAGTAAATCGTTTGAATAAAAAAGGACTCCTAAAATCATGAAAATGTTACGGTTGCCCACAATTTGTCCTGTGTGCTTAGCTAAAGTTCACTTCTGTGTCTGTCTGGACTTAAAACAGGAATTCTCTCGCTTTCTGAAACTCTGTTTTCTCTCTCCCTTTTTGTTTCATTGTTTACTAAGAAACTATTTCTCAACATTGTGATTAATTTATCTTTAATATTGGAAATCGTGAAATTGCCTTATGCTTAATGGATCTTCTCAAGTGGATATTTATTATTTTCCTGAAGGCAATAATAGGTTCATATTTCTCTTACGGAACTTTGTGTCTTCTGCCCTTCATCTTGTCCATTTATACAGAAGAATATATATTCATATGCATTTTGTGAGGAAAATGTTACTTTCCATAGTTGACTTTTTCTATATAGGAAAACAATGATTTATTAAGCATTAATAATGAAATATGTCTGTAAAGACTTATTTACCAAATCACTACCATGGAGCTACCTATTACCTGAAAAGGCCATATTTTCCTTTCTGAGTCTTTGGGAATATCTTTGAAGATCTCTATCATTTCTGTTTTAGAAAACCTCCTCATATACCACACAGGTAAATCTTATAGAAAATAAGAAGTCTTCAAAAAGAAAAAACAAGACAGAAAGAATCAGAGTAAAGAGTTATAGAGTAAGGCCGGGCAGTGGTGGCACACGCCTTTAATCCCAGCACTCGGGAGGCAGAGGCAGGCAGATCTTTGTGAGTTCGAGACCATCCTGGTCTACAGAGCTAGTTCCAGCGCAGGCTCCAAAGCCACAGAGAAACCCTGTTTCAAAAAACCAAAAAAAATAAAAGAGTTATAGAGTAGATGATGACAGGTACTTAATATTAACTAATATATTTCATATGTTTTTTCCATACTGTTCTGGGACCAAAGAGAGAAATATGAATTTAAATGTTGGTTTAATTGGTCACTAGGTTAACATTGACCTTTGACCTTAATTTTTATAGTATGAAATTGTCTGTAATATGAATTTTGAGCAGGTAGCATAAAGAACGTCACATTCAGGATTCAGTGTAGCCTCTTAACATAAATGGTACAAGCAGCTCAGAGCAGATGCCAAGTTCACTGACAGAAATCCAAGGCTGAGATTTCACATAACAGGTTGTAGAAACATTCACTCATGTGTGTTTGTACTTTCTAAAAGCTTTATGTAATTTAAACTTTATGCTCTTTACAGTTTTCATCTTCTGATGCCAAGCATTTCATGAAGCAGAATTGTATTTAGGAACTAATGAATGATTGAGAATTCTTAAAGGAGCAGCAAGTAAACCTTATGGAAAAACCATTTAGTAATAAATCTTATTTGGGACTATCTATCTATATTCTGAGCAAAGGAGAAAATCCTCAAGGCATCAAGTGATATAAATTTAAGGTATAAGAGGATATTTATTGAAGTAATGGAATATATTTGAGAGAGAATTTCAATTATTTATATAGAACTTTTTCTCAGTATTATTGTGAACTTTGTGTGACCTCATATAAAAGAAAAATTTTACACTGAGTTACGAGTATGTCAATTTGAGCTTGATTCAGAGGACAGTTGGTGAACACTACATTGAATCTGGCTTGCAGACGATAGGAAGTTAGTTTAGAAGATTTACTACCATAGATTGAATCTAGCAGCTCACCATAAACTTAATTTATCATCGGACATTACTTTATCACATAGGTCCACAAGGTAGAAAAATTATGCTGCAGGTTTCATTAATTTTTTGGCACATGAGACAAGATTCTCAGAATGTACAGCCTCAGCGTGAATACTATCCTGTGGCTCATTTTCTTTCCAACAGCTCCCATGCACATATAAATGTCTTTTTAAAATGTAAAGAATATCCTGAAAATCTGGGTCCTCAATTACTTGCATTAGAAGGCCGATTTCTATATCTACATCACTTTTCCTAATGTTCACACGCTATAGAAATTCATGACAATTGAAACGATTCTACTTGAGCCTTTATCTGATAAAAACATTAAAATGAATATTTATGCATTTATTTCCAGTACATTTAGCAATCATACATGCATTTGAAAATATTAACATAGAGACTTTTAAAATTGTTCATCGCCATTCTGCAACATTATGTCTCTATATCAGAATTCTAATAATTACTCTATCCTCTCAGCAAGCAAGCTTTAAAGCCATAATATCAATAGTTTTTAATACTTTCAATTATAGCTATTGTATAACCACTATTTTACAAGTAAATAGTAATGTTGTTTTTATTATTAACATTTATTTATTTAAATTAATAGTTTACAGTATGATATTTCATACATGTATATAATATATTTTGATCTTCTTTAATCTACTATTTATATAATTTAGTTCCCATTCCCATTATTCCACTTCCATTACTGCAAAGCCAAACAGTTTTCTTATATCATCTCTGATGTGTTTTTTATTAATCATTATTGTTATAAATTTTATATTATATACACACACACAGACAAACAACAATGCTTCTTGAATAGCTAGACATGTTTGAGATGAGAGTCAGGCATCATACTGCATATATGTGTATATATATTATATTATATACATACTTATGTATACACATATATAGAGACAGAAAATCAAAACATCTTATGTTACCCTATTAATATGCTCATTTTTTGTTTTTATATTTTAGTTAAAAAAAACAGTTTAAGAAAATGGAATCACATAAAACAAAATAACACTTTTGACAAAATCTGCATATGACTCTATACCAATGACTTCAGGTTTTACATATTTGTCTGGTGTGTGACTAACACTATGGCCAAATCAATTTGAAAACAAAAGGTTTTACTTTTCTTACACATTCTATCATAGTCCATCACGAAGGGATTGCAAGGCAGGGACTCAGGGCAGTAATCTAGAGACAGGAACTAAAGAAGGCTGTGGACAAATATTTCTTGCCAACTTGCTTCCCAAGGCTTACTTAGCCTACTTTCTTATAAAACCTTTGATGGAGATAGCTTTTGATTTACGTTCCCACTTTTTAGTTGATTCTGGCTTGTGTTGACAAAACAAACCAACAGAATCAAACAAACAAATAGTAAACCAACATCTACACCCATTTCTTTGACTGTACTATCAGGTCTTATTTAGTCCTGATTTGGATATTTTACCTATATGGGGAGCATATAAACAAAACAGATATCCCTAATAATTTTTATGGCTTCATGTCTTTGCCTTTGTTAAGTACCTTCTCAATAATCAGAACCAGTAAAAAAAGTTCTACCCTTAGAGCTCAAATTACCAAGTACATTCTTCCACTCTCCACGTTCTCATTGGCTATATTATCTGAAGGATGACGTTAGGTTGGCATGTACAACACAAAATAGCCATACTTAGTGAAAACTCTTCACCTCTCTCCTGCTTCCCTTTCTCCCTTTAATCATGTTTTTTGGTCTTAAAAACAAATGGATGAATTTTGTCATTCTTTTGAACAATTCAGTTCTGGTCAAAACATAGATATTAAAATCAAGTTTGACTATGTCACTCAGTAAACAATGTTGCAGTCAGAGCATTGATGTTGAGGATACTGAGCATAAGTTAGCCAGAGCCGACTAAACTCAAGTGTTGAAAAATTTTTAGTTTTATCAGAGAATCAGCACAAATTTGTGATTGTCTAAGTTCTTCAAACATCTATTGTAAGCATATACTGCAATAAAAAAAATCACTAATAAGAAAATTCCCAACTCTTCCCACAGTTACTTATCCCAAAGCTCCATTTTTCTCATGTCATATCAACAGATGTATTTATTCTCATCAGTTGCTATGGTTTGGGTGTGACTTAAATGTGCTGCCTTGACTTGGGTAGGAGATACTATACCCACTATTATTCCTGAGTGGTCAGGAAATGAGTCCTACTGAAAGTAATTAGGTAATGTTCTTAGAAGAGATTAATATAATTTTTATGAGATACTGGTGAGGTTCTTAAAGGCAAATTGTTGTAAAAGACAGAGTTTGGCTTCTGATTTTTCCTGACTTCTTACATTAAAATGTGATCTCTTCTGCATTCACTCAAAAACTTATGGAGTCAACCTAAGCCCAGATAGACAAGGGAACCCAAGACTTTTATCATAGAACTATGAGTTAAATAAAGTGCCTAACTTATTATAATAAAAATAAATAGGTGAAGGAGGGTTCATCTGTATTTCTGTGCTTTGATTGGTTAAATAAAAAAGCTGCATGGGCCATTTGATAGGGCAGGACATAGATAGGTGGGGGAAAGAAAAGAGGACGCTGGGAAGAAGACTTGGTGAGAGCCAGTCGCCATGAAAATCCCGCTGCAGATGGAAGTACCATAGATCCGTCCAGTAAGTCACCCACCTCATGGTGACATACAGACTTTTATAATGGGTTAGTTTATGAGGTGAGGGCTAGCCAGGAAGAGGCTAGAGATAATGGACAAGGCAGTATTTGAATTAATACAGTTCTCATGTGGTTATTTCTGGCATAAGCAAGCAACTAGCGGCTGAGCAGGCCAGCAGCTGGGGGCTTGGGAGCCAGACGCTGGGAACACAACCCACACCTCTCCACTCAGTTACAACATAGGTACATATGCTTATTATTACACAAATATAATATTTGAATACTTCATTTAGAAATATATAGTAAACAAATAGTCAGAAAACTAATCACTTATATATACAAAATTCTTATGTGACTGGTATACTTATTTGCCTCATCATTTGATTACTGATACTGATTTATTAGCTATCTACTAGGTGCATTGTACGTGGGCATGTGTTGCGAAGGTATTGTCCTTAGATGCATTGGTTTGTCCTTAGATGCATAGCTTGTACTCATGAATAGTGTTTAAAACAAACTGAGAAATGCAGTAATAAGCATAAAAGCATGCTAAAACTGGAATGAAGAACCAGTTTTATCAGAGTTGAAAGTTTTAAAGTACATTGTTATATTTGAAAGTAAACACTCAGTTCAGGAAATACATAAAGAGGAAAGTGAAGTGGAGCATTGCAGCTGAAAACCAACACAAAGAAACTGGAATCCTTCAAAAAATTCTAAATCATGAATATTACTGGGCTGCTGGGACATGGAAAATTCCATGGCCATGCTGGCTGTTAGGATTACACAGAGCTACAGAGAAGTCAGATTGGAAATGTCCTATTGCCCAGTACTCCAAACCATGGCTTTTAATTTGTTCTGGGAAGCAAAAGAATACTTAAGCTGTAGGTGATTTGGATGATTTTCATTTAAGGTACATGATGAGGGTGGTGAATTAACTCAACAGTTATGAAAACTGGCTGCGCTTACATTGGACCCTGATTCAGTTCCCAGTACCCACATGGCAGATTACAACCATCTGTAGCTTCAGTTCTAAAAATTCTGATGCCCTCTGGCCACTGAGGGTGCATATATATAAATGTAGGCAAAACATACAATGCATACAATTAAATAAATAATTATAAAATAAGTAAAGTATACATTGTATAATAGATGAGCAGGAAACAAATTTGCAGAGCTGATAGGGCTGTATAGAAAGGAACACAGAGATCTGGGTGAGAAAAGATTAAACCCTGAACTCAGTTTGGGCTGCAGATAGTTGGAAACATAGGTAGTTTAATACTTTGAAATGCCTCCACCCTTTCTTTAATATTAAATGGAAAATGCACTTTTCAACAAATAGAATTACAGACTATGTGAGCATAGCAACTCCAGATTTGATTTTCAGCTCCTAAAGATTATGTCCATCCTCCAGAATTATTCTGTTTATACCTTAGCATGCTTTTATCGATTGAACAGAGTGTGGACTGGTGCTAAAAGAAACAAGTCTCGATGGGGCATTTGTAATTCTGTAGCACTATATGTGTTGTTTTTGGAATGTCTCTTCGCCTATTTCCTAGGATTGATTGTTGAAGTTCTGTGGTCAGTTCCACCTGATTTCCCATGCTGTGCAGTTTGCTGTGAAACCGTAACTCATATCTTTCTTTTGCTATGTTAGCTTTATTCAGTTATAACACCACTTACTATGTTATCTTGTCATTTATGCATCTCCTATCTAACTCTTTCTCCTTTTGTTTGTTCAGTCCTCTTTCCTCAACTTTCCTGATTGTTTCTTCTTTAGAATGTGGGATACCAGTAAGATCCCAGACATTTTATTTTTTATTAATTTTTATTGAGCTCTACATTTTTCTCTGCTCCAATCTCTGCCTGTCCCCTGCCCCTTCAACCCTCCCCCAAGGTCCCCATACTCCCAATTAACTCAGGAGATCTTGTATTTTTTTTACATTCTACTTCCTATGTAGAATAGATTTATGTAAGTCTCTCTTGATGTCCTCATTGTTGTCTAGGTTCTCTGGTATTGTAGTTTTATGCTGGTTTTCTTTGCTTTATGTTTAAAAACCACCTATGAGTGAGTACATGTGTTAGTTGTCTTTCTCTGTCTGGGATACCTCACTCAAAATAGTGTTTTCTAACTCCATCCATTTTCCTGCAAAATTCAAGATGCCGCTAATTTTTTTCTGCTGTGTAGTACTCCATTGTGTAAATGTACCACATTTTCCTTATCCATTCTTCAGTCTAGGTGCATTCAGGTTCTGGCTATGACAAACAAAGCTGCTATGAACCAGTTGAGCACATGCCCTTGTGGAACAAATTGAGAACCCTTTGGTCCCACAGTCGTTCAGTGGTTCAGTCCCAAAGAAACATACAGAAGTCTACATTAACTATAAACTGGCTGTCCTACTAGCTCAAGCTTCTTATTAATTATATTATATTATAACTTATATTAACCCATAATTGTCTGTGTTAGCCACGTGGCTTTGTACCTTTTCATCAGCAAGGCATTCTCATCTTGCTTTCTGTGTGTCTGGGTTATGACTGCAGACTGAAGCTTTCCTTGTTCCAGAATTCTCCTGCTTATCACCCCACCTCTACTCCCTGCCTGGTCTCCTAGCCTATACTTCCTACCTGGATACTGGCCAATCAGAGTTTTATTAAAACAATTCTAGAGACAGGGTACAAGACCATTTTCCCCAGCATTAAAATCCTGAGATTTGCAAGTTTATACTGATGTTATTTATAGAGTACTATATATTTAAGATGAGTTATTTTTAACAATTATTTTCTTAAAATTTATACCAGTAGATTAAATAATTCTATGACACAATAATAAAGCTGAAAAAATATTAGAAATAATTTATTGAGAATATAAGGGAATATTTGATACTATAAATCAAAACTATTTTAATACTGTATATTACACTCATTATATTTAAGTTTGATTTTGTTTGTTGATAACAGTAGTAGCTCTTTACGATTTTGAGAAAAGTTCAATAATAAATTAGAAATTAGTAGATATAAACTTTATATTTGAAACTTTTATCTTCGTAACTTTATTCTGAAGTAATTAAAGCAAAGATAACAGATGGACCCTTACAAAAATTTTAAATCAATTTATAGGTTAAATTATATTAAAAATAAAAAGTATGTTATGAAAGTAGTTCAAAGGAAATCAAAAATATTTATAAGGAAAATGTAAATTTCCACTCTCATCACCATCATCACAGATAAACATAAATGAGGGAGAAAGGAGAATTGAAAAGAAAAATGCTGCAAAAAATCTGTGATAGTTGTTTTTATGAATGTTTTATTTATTTTATTATTTTTCTTATTTAAAAGACTCACTTATATTTCAATAAAAATAAACGAGTTTTCATTGCTCCTAATCATAATTTTTACCCAATCAGATAGTTGTGCCCTTGGGTTTAAAAGACTTTCATTATCTTCTTCACCCTTAAATTCACATCAAATCTTCATTGCCTTGTATATAGATGCCCTGGTGGAATATAAATGAACAACTCTTTGTTTATACAGTGTTTTGTTAGATTTTCCCTTTGGGTAGAATTTAATTTATTAGAAGTAATTCAAATGGGAAGCTTTATGTGTTTGATTTTTCAAAGCTTGCCATGTCCCCCACACCAGATGCTATTACCACTGTGCACTTAACAGTGTATAGTGACAGGGTTTGAGAAACACCATTCCCCACAGATGAGCCATGTAAAATCAGCACAGAATAAACATGATTGAGCCTGGACTCAGGGTACTGTCTTATACAAACTGAGCACTTAAGCATGCTAACATAGGAGTATCTAGCCATTAATGTGTGCAAGCTCTAACAAGCAAATATTTTCAAATTTCTGTTTGTGTAGCATGTCGACATTACAATGAGGGATAAAGTCACATGGTCTGTACAGTAGCAAGTACATGAATACGGAGAAATGGGACTCAGTGTCACCATTGTTCTCACATGTGCAGGGTCTTAGTCATGCCATCTGTTCCTTTATAGCCAGAAGAGAGTCAACATGCACTCACTAAGCTACAAAGCAGCCATAAAGCCCCTCAACAGAGAATCTGCAGCACTGTGAGTTTCTGCCATAGAATGACAACCTATGTGCCCAAATACAGGGAAAGACTCACTTAATAACCTTTATAGTAGAAAATGCTGAAGGCATTTATTTTATCTTTCCTAGTATATATCAATTAATCTACCTAATTGTAGTCACAGAGTTCTTCTGATATACTAAAGTACATTACTAATTATAACTAACTTTAAAATAACAACATACATATAACCATTTTAATAAAATGTGAATCTAATCAATTTAACAACTAAGAATACAAATTATTAGAAATCCAAATACATATAAACATATTTATATCTCTTCATTCTTATTATGTATAAAGTACATAATTAATTATCAGAATAATTATAAGAAAATGGCAAAACATTAAAAATGTTATGTGATTAAAAATAAAATACCTTCATTGATTTTTTGACCCTGTCATTTATAAATGTTACTTTGATTAAATCCTTTCCTAACTTTGATTTTTTTCTTTTCTTATAAAGCAGTACCTTCATTATGCATATTATTTATACAACCATCTGTTTAGCTTGTTGGATTTCTTTTCCATTTTTTCTTTTTAAAAGCTGATTTTATTCTTAATTTTGTGTGTGTATGTGTTTCTTTGTGTGGGTACATGCACATGCATTGGGGTGTTCAGGAAATCAGTTGTTGGATCCCCTGAGATTGAATTACAGTTAGGTGTGAGCAATCGAAATATATGGCGGGAGCCAAACTCAGGTCCTCCAGAAGAGCAGTGAGCTCTTACCTTTGGAGCTATCTTTCATACCTCTTTATTTTTTCCTTTTTCTCTCTATTCCTTAGGAAACAGAGTCTAATAGGCCACTGGATTAGCCTGGGGTTTTCTAACTAGCCCAAGTTAACTAACTCAAAATTCTCTCTCTACATTCTTCTCTTGAGTTTTTATATTTCAAACATCAACCCAAAGGTCCATTTTAAGTGTCAGTTTTAAGGCTAGAAACCATCCACTTTTCATAGCACACAGCACTGTAGGGCACAGAGTCCTGGACTGGAGACATACATGAGAATAATGAAGTAAAACAAATACAACAACAACAACAAAAAAAACCAAATACAACATCGAGCAAGATCACCACATATTTTAAGAATGAGGCTCAAACTCGAAGGAAATTCAGGTACCATCCACAGATCATCTAGTATCCTTGATGTAATGTCTAACCTTCACCTTGGTTAATTTGGGGGCTAGATATTCCACGTTGATTTTTGTGCTTCATGTTCTGAGAACCAAATTGGAAATTCATTAGTGCTGTTCAGATTTAATTGGCAACGTCTTCAACAGTATCTTAAAATTTAGAAAAATATAGCTGCAAATTTTGAATATTCTGAATATATTTGTTTGTGCAATCTAGTTTATGTAAAAATTTTTGAAGCTGATTCATGCTAATTTTTGTCTGGATTTTTCTTAATTGAACTTAGTTCTAAAAATGCTCACTCTTAAAAAAGATTTACGATCTGTGAAAGAACTGTGGATTCTAAAGCGCATTTAAATTTCCACCAAGTCCTGTAAGGATTACTATAGATGGAAGAACACTCATTTAGAAGGTTGGTGGGTCTTGACAATTTGTCTGTCGACAGGTAAACACAGGGGACTGTAAATTTGGGTCAAGTTGCTGGACACTTGCTTAAATCAGCACCTAGGAAATCTTCCCAAAGGACACCCAGCTGAGCTCAACCCACGCACTGAGACTTAACTGACAAGTTGGTACATGTAAGTGGACATCTCACACCTACGTTTGGCTCTTGTTTAGTTCCCTGAGTACATTATCTCTTCAACTGTTTTCAAAGTTCTGAACTCAGCCTCAGGCCACAGTTCTCCACTCCTACCTGATAGTTCTGGAGGCTGTTTGGCAAGCCTATGGACAGAAAGTCTCTACTAAAAAAAGCAAGAAGTGATAGACTATATGAACAATAAAATTATAGGTAGTTTCCTCTTCTCTTACTTAGTCTTTTTTCAGGCAAAGGAAGGGATTCCAGTAAAGGTTGTACAGAAGCAATGGCTTCCCCTTCTGTGGCAAATGTGTTTCAAGACCCCCACAGAGGAGACCTGAAACCACAGCTAATGCTGAACTTTATACAGACATAAGGATACTCACACCTGAGAGACAAGAATGCAGTAGTTACTCAGTCCTTGAGGCTGGGTGCCTCAGGAGTCAGGGTAATCCTCCACTGGATGTTCCTCAGTGAAGGAAGGTATGACGGCCAGTATTTGTGCAGTCTGCAATGCTGGATGTCTCAGCAGTACCAGTTTGGTACTGGAAACCCAGTAGTTTCCTGGAGAGTTGCTGATCTCAAGTCCTCTGTGAAAGTATGGAAACTCTGATTCTGACTTTGGCAAAGGAATCAGCAGCAACATTGAGAGTGCAAATTAACTTGGTGGTAAGAGGGAAGACTGTGGCTGACCCGTTTTATCTGGTCTGCTACCAAAAGGTACCACCCACAGCAAATGGGTCAACACCACTTAAAGGCCATCAGAATAGCCCTTCAGGGTGTATTTCACATTTCTGACAAGTTTTCATTAAAACCAACCATAACAAGTGCATAGGCTGGATGTGTTTGAGAAAGGGAGGATTCATATCCTGGTTTGTACAGAACAGGGTGTCATGAGATTTCATTATGATATGTCAAAGGATAGGTCACAAAAATACTTACAAATTGTGTCCTTATGGAATTTTCAGTTTCTTGTTTATGGACCATGCTAAACAGCATGTAAATGAAACTATAAAAAGATAGGTCTATGATAATTCATGTATAGACATATAAGCTATATGCATATATATACTATATATATAGTAAGAATCCCTTCTACATAAGCACGAAATATGAAAAATTGATTGTCACATTCCTAATGATCTTATATACAATTTCTTAACCTGTGCATGACCCCATATTGAGGTCACCTAACTAAATGTGGGAAATGTAAGTACAAAGGTTTGTAAATAAACATTCAAAGTCAAAGGCAGGATGAACCTGAGTTGTTTCCCAGAAGCTCATTCTTGTTACAACTGGCGCCTTACTTCTGAACACACATGTTCACTCTTCCTTATCAATGCTGTCAAGGCGCACAACACCAACAAACACTGCCAGAAGCAGCTCTACATAACTAGGAAGCCTAGGATTTTGGTGCCCTTACTCTATATAAGTGTTTTCTGTTCCTATAGAGACATAGTGGTTTAATTATGGGAAACAAGAACTTTTAATATTTTCTAATCATTACCATTTATTTGAACTGTAGTGTTTCAGCATGCTTGATTTTAAACAATACTGTTTATCTTGATGACATGAATTTTGAAAAGAGCTTCCAAACAATTTTGTTCTAAATTAGGCAGACTTTCCAGAATTGTGTGAGGGAGGGAGTGTCTGTGTGTGTGTGTGTGTGTGTGTGTGTGTGTGTGTGTGTGTGTGATGTGTGTCTGTGAATTTGAATGTATTGGTATCTTGTATATCTACAAGTTTGAGTGGGTGTGCATAGATAGGCATGTAGGTGAACCTTCATGGATACACTGTGTACAACAAGACCAGAGTCTGACATCAGAATTCATTAAACACTCTCCACCTTATTTTAAAGGCAAGGTCTCCCACTGAAACTGTAGCATACCAATTCAGCTAGGCTTGCTGGCAGCAGGCTCCTGGGACCAGCCTGCTCTCCCCTCTTCAGCACTGGAGCTGCAGGTGCACACTGCCACAGCAGTATTATGGGCTCTGGGTATCCGAACTCATTCCTTGTGCTTGAGTAATACACACTACTGGCTGAGCTATCTCCCCAGCCCCTCCACTTGATATCTGAAATGGCCTTAACCATCCTTCCCCTGCTCTGTACTACAATTTTTTATGAAATACCATTTGCAGTATGGATAATTACAAAATCAAAACAGCTCTGAAGAACATTGAAAATGCTCTAAATTTTACAGCATCAAATGTTTATGTACAAAGAAGGAAATGTTCTAAATGCAAATTTGCTTTTGTCTTCGATATATTGTAAGATAATATGTATGCAAAATTGTTGAAAATAAGTTTCTTTTGTGAGTTATTTTCAGTAATTATTTTATTTATATTTTTACTTTATATATTGATACATTCTGGTTCAGTTAAAAATGTCTCAGGCAGACAGAGTTTGCGAATAGACAAAGTTTAAGAAGCTTTGATTTAGTCTGCTTCCGAAATCAGGCGCATTAATCCTGGGCCCATTCATTGACGCTAATAGTATAAAACAAATATTTTGTAAAGGTAAATCTGGAGTAAAATGATTTTACATTTTTATTGTTTTCACTCCTATGTGAGCACAGAAATCAATGTATATATGTGATTTAAATTTTATTTATTTGCACATGTATTTACAAGCATACCCAATCTGTTTGCCCATAATAGACAGAAAAGAATTCATTCCGCAAAGTGACTATAAAACACTTTTTCAAGACAAATAAACAATCACTTTCTTTTTCTTCAATTGTTTCCTTCTAATGTGTTCTAAGAGTAGTTTAGTGAGCCTGTTTTTTTTCTCAGAGACTGGTGGAAGGATGAAACATTACAAGTGGCTTTTCAGCATACCAATGGCAATAAAAGCTGTCCAACTCATTATCTGGAGACAATCAAAAGAGTCACATCAGAATACTTGATTTTTCTTTCTTAATGGAGCAAAATTTATGAATCACTCCTTCCCCCAAGATAAAAAATGAATTTTTTGTGATTTTTATTAATTTTTAATTTATTTTAATTTACTTTTACATTCCATCCACAGTTCTTACCTCCACCCTGCCTCAAGTCCCACCACCTTACCCCAGTCCATCTTCCATCCCCTTCTCCCAACTGGTAAGGGCTTCCATGAGAAGTCAACAAAATCTGGCACGTAAGTTGGGGCATTACCAGGCCCCTTCACCCTGCAATAAGACTGAGCATGGCATCTCACCATAGGGAATGGGCTCCAATAAGCCAGCTCATGTACCAGATCCTGGTCTTATTTCCAGGTGCCTCACAGATAGTCCAAGCTTCACCACCATCTCCCACCTATAGATAGCTGAATTCAGTGCCATAGAGGCTCCAAATCCAGAGAAACATCAGAATCAAAAACTTGTAAAACACACAGTGAAAAATTTAAAAGAAATGAACAACATTCTTGATAGGTTCCATACACAAAAGTTAAATCAAGACCAGATAAACAATTTAAATAAACTTATTAGCCCTAAGGAAATAGAAACATCATTATAAGTCACCCAACAACAACAATAACAAAAAACCAGGGCTGGAAGGTTTCAGGGCAAAATTCTACCAGAATTTCAAAGAAAAGCTAATTCCAATCTCCTAAAATTGTTCTA
>JAQHUG010000253.1:2572435-2608985 GCA_028555095.1 Dicrostonyx torquatus | reverse complement strand
CAGGCGGATATTTGTGAGTTCGAGACCAGCCTGGTCTACAAGAGCTAGTTCCAGCGCAGGCTCCAAAACCACAGAGAAACCCTGTCTCGAAAAAACCAAAAAAAAAGAAAAAAAGCATTTATTTGGAGTGGCTCCCTTACAGTTCAGAACTTCAGTCCATTATTATTGTGGTGGGACACGACAGCATGGAGGCAGACGTGATGCTGGAGAAGTAGCTGAGAATCCTACATCCTGCAGGTAATAGGACATTTGAGCATAAGAGACCTCAAAGCCTGCTCCCACAGTGACACACTTCTTCCAAGAAGGCTACAGCTAATTCAAAAAGGTCACACCTCCTAATAGTACCACTCCCTATGAGCTTATCAGGTCCAGTTACATTAAAACTACCAGTCTCTCTGCCAACTACAAGGCTCTCTGTCTCTCATTCATTATGCTGTGATGTCCCAGCTTCCCAACTTACTTGGGGTACAGAAATATGTCACTTCCCTGGACGTGTTTGATTCCTTTTTAGTGGTTTTGATTTTGGTAGGAACAAAAGCAAAGTGTCTGGTAGAAATTTAAATGTTAGTAAGTGGTACATAGGCAGGATGCAAGGTGTATTCCACAGAACAGTTGAGTTCAGTGTCTTGAGAATCAAAATCACAAAGGGCTTAAAGGGAACTGGGGTTAGTAAGGGTTTCACAGACCCCCCCCCAGTTAAGAAACAAGTACTAGAATTTCAGCATAGAAGTCACTTGTGATATAGACTCTATTGGTTGGTTGCTTTACTACTATGAAGGTTTATCTCATATCCCAGATAGATGAATAGATGGTAAAGAGCTGGAGGTAATCACAGCTGGGGATTAACTAGGATCCTGAGCAGCAATGGGTACAATGATCAGGAATACCACACAGGTTGTACTGTGTTTGAGGCCAGCTGAAACAATGGCCTGATGGATCTATGTGGCAGTATGCTTTTGGTTGGGGCAAAAACCATCAAGGGTGCTTTATTTGCAGACTCAGGAGCAGCAAGACACAAGTGAAAAAACTTATAAAGCCATATAAAAAAGAAAGGAAGCCCATACTCTTTCAGCAGTCAGAAAAACAGCCACCAGACATCATAGCCTTGGAGATGCATGAGACTATCAGTTGCTACATGTACTGGGGCACATTTGTGCCTAGGGAAACATATGCTAGGGTCTTTCGGGACCTAAGCAAGGCAGGGAAGCAGCTAAACTACTGCTGTTTCTCAGGATGAGAAAACCTGCACTAGGAGGCAAGCTTCTACCCCTTCTTAGCTTCAGGCCATCCCCACAATAAACTATACAAACGTTCTCTTCCTATACAATTTTCTGCATATACAGGGCTAATATAGTCCACCCAGCCAGCTTAGTGCCATCCTTGAATGCCTACACAAGTCTTATTATACATCTTCCATTATAAGGTGCACCTTGAGAAATGCACACTGAAGGAAATCAAGTGAGGGTAGGAAGCATTTTGAGGAAGAATCTAGCCACAGCTCATCATTCTTTCTCATACAGTAAGACTCAAGAGACGTCGGGACTCACATCCAAGGGTACTTGGAGTCTCACTCTACTTTGTGACACAGACCTTAATTATCCACTCTTAGCAATGTCTTTCTTTGCCTCTTGCTCTTTCTTCTGTTTTTGTTCCTGGAAATACTATTAACAAGAGCTAGCATGTGGTGAGCATAGTTTCTGGTCCTAGGAATAAGACAAGGAATGGAACCATGTTCCTCTATTATATTCTTTACAATCTATTGTGCTGTTAGGAGGTGGAAAACAACATTTAACTTCCAAGTAATAACAAATATTTAAAATTGCATGTGTGTCTGTTGGTGATGACTACAATGGAGAGAACAACAGCAACAGCAGGGCTGACAAGAGGGGTCAACAGGTAAAAGGTACTGTCACCAAGCCTGAGGACTGTGTTCAATCATCTTACCTCCACATACTCTCACAAACATATAACATGCAATGAGTAAATGTAAAAACAAAAACAAGCCTATACCAGAAAGAAGAATAGAGAAATTGTGTGTGTGTGTGTGTGTGTGTGTGTGTGTGTGTGTGTGTGTGTGTGTGTGTGTAAATCATGCATTTTAAATGGTATGGTCAAGAAAGTCCAGACTCACTCAAAGCCCCCTTTTTCCCCTCTTAATTGTCCAAAGACAGTGGGTCATCTAGAAAAATAAACCAAGGTTATAGCATTTTTCCTTTTACAATGAATTAAATTGCACAATTGTGAAATGTGAAATGTTATTTTCATCTTGTGGAAGATATAAGCACTCTTTCTGTATTAATAAATTTAATGCTTTTACTCACTAAGTAAATTCAAAGATTTATAATTACACCATTATTGTGCTTTCTTTATTCTCTTTGCCTTTTTAAACAAGCAGAGTATATTTCAACCTGCCTGTAGTTTTAACAGAAAACAATCTTCGTAACTTAGTCATTTGTCTTTCCTAGTTTCTTTCTCATTTTTTCTCTTTTCTGATTTAGGAGATGTCGTTAACTAATCATTGAAACTCAATAAGTAAGAAAAATGATATATTCACAATATAAATGTTTTAGAAGTTGAAAAAAGCAAAATTATCCAGATTCACTTAATGGATTCTTGAAGATACATTGAACTGAAGTGTTGCTGGCAGGCTGGTGGGTATTAGAATGTGTAAACAGTGAGCATTAGCAGCTCTCATTGAGATTCATCTTATGGTGGCTGAATTCTGAGCAGCTTGTCTTAAGGCTCACTCACCCTATGTGTCTGCCTTTCTTTCCTTATCTTTCAGTTTAAGCTGAATACTCTTCAGCATTCAATTGTTAACTAACAACATGAATTACCAAATGCTTCAAGCCCTAAACTGATTTTCTCCCATCAGTTTGATATGACGTTTTTATATCACTATGTTGACTATTAACTGTATTACGATTAACTATAAACTGTTGTTTTCAGCTGAAACGTGAAAACTACAACTTCTTTGTAAAATGATATCATGCTCTCTATAATTATTATCATAAATAAAGAACCATAAGGCACATTTTTCAGTTTAGGATAAGGGACATATTAGCCAATGAGATCTGAGGATTGTATGATTACAAAGAAAGAACCATGAGTCATGGTTGTCAGGTCTCAGTAAGGGACATATTAGCCATGAAGGCAAGGAAAAGAGAAAAGCCCAAATTTAAAACTTCATTGACAATAAATTCAACTTTTTAGTGAGATCATAAAACACTGTGATATCATTGAATATGGTATGTTTTGAAAATTTATAATATTTTTTGACTATGGTAGAAGTGAATGATTTTCATTCAAAATTCTTTTTTCTTAAGAGAGAGATTCCTTCTATTGTCTGAGGCATATCTAATTCAGATTAATAAATGTTCTGCCCCCAAAACATATACATGCAAGTAACATTATAAAAATGAAACAGGTTGTATTTTTATACTTAGTAAAAACACACACACATACACAAACACACACCGAGTATGCACTCACATGCAAAAACAAAGAAAAAAGATGATGACATGTGTTGAAAAGAGAGCAAGGAGGGAGTAGTACATAGGAGGAGCTGGAATCAAAAAGAAAAAAGTTTATACTCCTGTAGATGAAAAAGAAATGGAGTAGAGTTACTGAATACTCTTTATTAAGGTAAGATTCTCAATCTACTGGCTTCTTCACCATCTTTTTCTTCAGGGAAGCAGTAACCAATGAAACACTTAAGTCAGCTAAGGAAGTCTTAGGAAACCCATGTGAGGGATCATCAGGCATTGCCACTTTCAGTGGCAAAAAGTGAACATTTTCCAAGGCCCTTCAATCCTTGCCTTAGAATCCTCTTCTTTCCAGGAATGTTAGTCCTGCATTGCTGTATAGCTAACCTAATAGATAACATAATCTGATCTCAGTTCTGCAAGATTGAGATTCACCTGAAGCCAGAGTCCAAACCTCATGAGTAACTTGACCTTGCCCTCTCTGTGACACAGCTAAACCTGTGTAGAGATCTGGTCTGCTTTAGCTGACTGAAAATCAGGCATTTTTTATATGAATAGCTGTGTGATGGCAACTTCTGGGTGACTACCTGACATGTGGATGAGAACATTATGTGCTCCTTAATGACTTGCTCTAACATAAGCTCTTCTTTTTCCCATCTCTTATTTCCTTCTATATGTTTCTAGACAATATCTACAACAGCCCAGTAGAACCATAAATTTCTGTCCCTCCTTCCTCAACCTTCTGAGTGTTGGGATTACAGGGGTGTGCAATCTGACCTAGAATTGTTTTCATTAGTTTTAGAACTACCCAATAAATCTGTTTTGAAAAAAACACTGTAGCCTGGAATGCCCCTCTGCATGTAATTTTTCATTCCATAGATCTTATTTGCACTGTGGCTTTTCCCTATTATTCTCTCTAGTTTTCACACTGTCCTTCTTGCTTATACACTTGTGTATCTTTCTTTGTATATATAATACCTGTTTCATAGTTAAGCTTATTTCTCCCACTCTAACCTTGGCTGAAATCAAATTTGTTTCCTCTTTCTTCCTACCAAATAATCAGGAAAAATACAAAGAACAGACACATTTGCCTTCCCGGCTTCACTATCATTTTGTTTGATGATTTGTTTCAAACCAAATAACTCTACATACTGCTTTCATGAATAATTGTTACCTTTCAATTCTTGCTAAATTTATGACTCTTTCCTATATGTAAGAATAACAACAAATAGCAAATAACCCCAAACCCATCACAAAAGAACTGATTGCCAACCTGTCTTTGTAGAATGTCATTCTCACCAGGCATATCAGGACTGATTAATTGTTACAGAATATTAAAATGTAACTGCTCCAGTGGTTCCTGTTAAAAAAATCACTTACCTGTTTAGTCACTAACACACTTGACTTCAAGGCTTATCTAATAGAACATTGCCAAATATTTAGCAGAAAAAAGACTTTGAACATGTGTGTACCTGCAGAATAATCTTACTTTTTGAGGGACAATATTAGGAGATATGGTGTTTGGCTGTGTATATGTTTGTTTATATATGATATCCCATCCAGTCTTCAGAAGAATAATGACATGTATGGGTTTAATACAACTTTATTTATTTATTTAGATAAGGGGAAATGAGCGAGGAGAGAAAATGTAGGGTAGTGAAAAGTTTAAAGAAAAGAGAGAGAGAGAGATGAGAAGGGGGAAAAGAGGAGAGTGGGGACATGGAAGAGCAGGCAGAGAAGGATTGAGGAGAAAGATCTTAACCACCATTCTTTAAAAAAATGAAGTCATAGGTAAGTAATTTGATTCATTCAAATTATTTTAAGGCAAGAATTCACTTTCTTCCAATTTTTTAAAAGAATGTACATGCACATGTGTGTATGTGTGTATGTGTACCTGTCACAACTGTTCAGAGAAAAAACTCTGTCCATTTTGTTGTCTCCATCTATCTGAGAGCAAACTAAGTTTAGCAGGCTTACATGGCAAACACCTTTACCTGATTAACAATCTTCTTAGCCTGGTAATTCATTTTCCATTACTATTTGTCTTCAGGTTTTTTTTTTCCTTAAAAAGATCTTTCCAATAATTGTACATTTTCCATGGATGTGATACATTAAAGAAAACATGTCGGAATGGGAGGCCTCTGGGCCACCAAGCCTGGAAAATATAGAAGCAAAACAATAATAGTGCAAGAGTTATTGTCTCCAATAAGGTAGAAAACAAGAACCAGGGGCTGGAGAGATGGCTCAATGGTTAAGAGGTTAAGAGCACTGCTTGTTCTTCCAAAGGCCCTGAATTCAATTCCTAGCAACCACATGGTGGCTCACAACCATCTGTAATGAGATCTGGTGCCCTCTTCTGGCCTGCAGGCATACATGCAGACAGAATACTATACACATAATAAATAAAATCTAAACAAAAAAAAAAAACCAAGAACCAAGACTGTTCTTATCTACATACACATATATATCAGAACCTACACACACACATATTATACACATATGCCTATCATAAAAACACATCACACATGAAATATGTCCTTAAATGGATATTGGTTATTAGTCTATCATAAACACATGACTTAATTATGTACTCAAACGTCTAAAAATGACAGAAAAAATTGTTGGTTAAATTAAGAATAATTTAAAGAATCTCATCTATACACATTGTTGACTTGAATCATGAACATTTTAAATAATTTCTTTTTGTACTTATTTACTTTTAAATGTGTGATGGTATGTGATGCTTACAGGATATGAAGAGTATTCTTCTTTTGCAGGGAGGGTAGTTTGTCAGTAATTGAACTTAAGTCCCTCACATGCAAAGCAAGATTTTTAGCACTCACTCTGCTTACATCATGAACATTTTTGTGTATTCCACTGGTTATCTTAACACATAAAAATTCTCAGCTTCATCACCCAGATGATGCTGCTACACTTACCTGTGATCCTACTGTACCATGATCACTAAGAAAGAATCAATATAATAAAAGACATTTCTTTCTCAAATATTTGAATATTCAGACTCAAAACAGTACCAGCAAACAATACCCATCCAAAGATTTGCTTTGGAGTCACACTTGGTGATAATATTGCCAACTTCAGTACAGTTTCTTAAGCCTCTCTGACTGCCATTCTCTGGACAGTAGACAGCAGAATGTTAGAATCAAAACCTTCCTTTTAAGAAGATATCATTATTCCAATACATCTCACTTAAAATGGAATTGAAAAAAAATAATTATTTTAAAACAGGGCAGGGAATTGTATACTTGTGAAGACAAATTTAGTCTGTTTTGTAAGGCATACAAGCTTTTGGATACCATTTTCCAAACAGGTATACATCATAAGATGTCCAGGTTACCATTGCTCCTTATTAAGGAATGTGGAGTTTAGTTACGGATGAAGTATTATGATTTCAGGTCCACAAAAGGACTGGCAAACTTGTATTATTAAGTCTGTCTATATCATGAGTGTCCACTGTCAACTTTGTTCTAAAGAACAATATAAATAATTAAATATTATTATTAAAAATAGCAGGAAAATATTTCAGTCTTTTACAACAAGTAGGTCATAAGTTGAGGAAGTGATCTGGTCATTCATCCTCATCAACTTAGACCATGAAACCCAATATGGACAAGTTCAACAGAACTGCCATGTATGGGCTGCCCATTCATGCTTCAGCATTGCCAGGACATACATCTCATTTCTTTTTCAAATCATAAGCTAATGCTGACACTATTTATATTTTTTCTCAGGATGGCACTAGAAACAAGAACCTGTAGAAATAGACACTTGCAAAGACTGAGTAACTTTAATGGCAAACCCTCTAACCAATGCTTCCCTGTTTCAAACTGAGACCACCTGAGCCTTCAAACCCATAGTGATCCAGTCACTGACTGAGGAAGGAGAGCAGTTTGTGAATTGCAGTTGGGGTGGATCATGCACCAGGACAAACCCTGTACAGAAGCATGTGTTCTCATACATACTTCATACTCATTATGTTTTGAACGGTGGTTTAATTTAAAGATATACCTTTGTTTAAATCAGATAGTCAGTGGTTCTTCCCTGTTTTATCAAGTAGTAAAAATAACTATCTTTCTATGTATTTATTGTGGTTAAGAAGCTGTAGATGTTTAAAGAATGATTTAGCAATTTTTATTATTTTCATACTGAGTTTTGTGAAGCTTAAGATTCTCACTATGCAACAACCTCCTATTATATTTCAAAGTATACTGTAAGAATAATTACCAAAGACAAATTATTGGGGACATCCTGTTGGATTTCTTGGATTTATCTGATGGTCTGATCTTTGTGAACTAGATTGGTTATACAAATAAGATACAAATGCAGAGATCTGGACATGTGTAAAATATTGGCATAAATATACACAGACAGTTTCCTGTTAATTAGAATATTTTTCATACACACCTTATACAAAATTGGATTTTGTTTGATTGCAACAGAAGAAAAGTTTCCACAAAGAAGGAAGAATGGAATTCAGGTCCTTAGTAGAATTATCAAAGACATATTTTGTTTTTAACCTAAGTTTTCACAGAACATTTTTCACAAAATTAGAGTCTTAAAAGCAGCCAACAACATGTATTGACATCATACTTTTAGTAAATAATTTTGGTCCTGGGTAGATGGGAAATTCCGTCTCATGGTTTCATGAGTTTCCTTGTAGTCAAGAGTTTACTGGGGTTGTAGTTATCTGAAATCTTAAGAAGGCTGAAACATCTGATTCCAAATGAAGCAACAAGAGTGATGGGATGCTAAGGGGAGGACTCACATCTTTGCTATGGAGATCACTCCAGTGTCTTCAACAAATAACAGCTGATCTCCTCAATATAAATGGTAAAAAAAAGAAGAACAAAAGTCAAAAAGAATAAACTACTCAATAAACTACCCAGATGAAAAGAAATTTGGTGACACTCTTCGAAACATGCTGAAATTGTGCGGTAATATTTGAAAACAGTGTATGTGCATACAGGTAAACATTTTACAAAGAGCTGTCCAGTATTCTTTTTTTTTTCTGTAGTTGGAAAGAGGTCAGGAAAAACATCCTCAGAATTGCCAGTCTTAGAGTTTTAAATCCCCAAGGCTTTTAGACCAGATTTTCAGACCCCAGCATCATTTTAGTGCTAGTACTTGAGAACACCAGCTTTCTGGCTCAGAGATCTCAAAGCTACAGACATGTACTCATGTCAGAGCAAGTTCTGATCCTTCATGTCAGAAGCCCTGTTCCTGGCAGAGAACATTATTCTCAACCACTGCCTGTCAGGCTCACTGGATCTTCACAGTAGCCAGCATAATTGCAGCTGAGTGTTAAGTGTGAGCTCCGTAGCTTGTAACCTTGTGAAGCTCTGTCTTTAACCATTGCTCAGTGTCCCGGTTCTTCACAGCATTTACATTTCTTTGGCCTTAGCCTCCACTGCTTCTCACCTTTGTTCATTGTCTCTATTGTAGGATCCACCATTTCTTTTCCAAGCCAGACTCTAGTTCTCTTTCTCCACCTCCTATTTGGCATATGAACTGAAGGAAGGTTTACAGATCCAGAAGGCCTGTAACCTCAGGCAGCCTCCAAAGCCCTTTTCTCAGTTTCGTATGTGTCACAGTCAGAGGTTTGAGTATGGAAGCCTAGATTTCCCTCTGCTCTTAGTATGCACAGCTCCACCTATTTGATGTGAGATACAGACCACGAGGCAAAGATTCTTGATCTTTCTAACGTCTTTATTAAGAGGAATGCAACACTAGGAATGAAAATGCAGGTTAAGCTTCCAGGACCAACCGATCAAGGTCGAGGAAAGAATGCTTATATAGAGAGGTAGTACAGTAAGCTTGACCCAGCTTTAGCCTCATATGTATTGACTTTCTAGTTCCATCTTGTTTTCCACACTGCTCACAGACCTCAGGCATGAAGCAATCACATAGTTTCCTTTATATCCTGTATTCCTTTTGCTGGTCACTTGGGAGAGTAGGGTGAGAAGAGACATCAAAAGCTCACCTCTAAGGCTTGTGTGCCTGCAATAGACTCTTTCAAATAGACTTGAACAAGATGCCAGAACTATATGCACATACACACAGGTACAAGCACACACATTCTTGAAGATACTCAAGAAATAAAGTCTACTTACACTAAAAATCTAATTATTTAACATTGTTAACAGTATTTAACAAGTTTTTACTCTTCGTCATATGCCCTTAGAGAGACTGGAGTCTGTCTGATCTCTGACATAACTCTTTGTAGTGCAATGTGACTGCTATTGCACATAAATGTTCAGAAAGCAAAGAACAGCATCAAAAGTAAGAAAATAAAAGGACTTGATTCTCTATTTTTATTAATTTTATGATGTCTAACTTTGAGTAATGGGGTGATATGATAAATTCATTCTGTATGATAATTGCTATGGTATGACCTTGATTTGAAGACTAAATTATATAAAGAAACTTCATAATGATATCTTTTCAATACTTGCCTAAATGGTTACAATGCTTAATAAATTACATATATGTGTAATTTATACAGGACATTTATCAACATTAACTATATTACTTTTCTAAGGATTATTTGATCAAAGTACATGTTCTTTCCTTTTAATGGAAATCAATAGCTTTCAGATTAATTTAAGTAGGGAGTGGCAAAATTTCTGATAAAGACTATGTAGTTGGGTATTTTGGTTAATGTAAGAAACATCTTATGCTATGGTTTTCAATACCTTCAATTCATTTCTAGCATGCTTTGGTACAACACAAGCTCCAGGAAGATATGGATATCAAAGCAATTTGTTAATCCTTGATTTATGTTTGTGTTTAATTAAGTTTAATATTAATATTTAGAATCTAGTTATTAAACAGCTTTATAGTCAGAACACACTGTGACTGCTAATAAGAATTACACTCATAAGCCGGGCGGTGGTGGCGCACGCCTTTAATCCAGCACTCGAGAGGCAGAGGCAGGCCCTTTCTGTCCTCTGGGAAGGAGATCCACTAAAAGCCTGAGTTGGAGACCAGCCTGATCTACAAGAGCTAGTTCCAGGACAGGCTCCAAAGCCACAGAGAAACCCTGTCTCAAAAAAACCAAAAAAAAAAAAAAAAAAGAATTACACTCATGCTAATATGTTTTGTGCACTGAAATTTTCTGACGTCTTGAGATCATTTGACATCATCTCTGTCATTCTCAAAATGGTCTACGGTCTACAAACTCAGAGGGAACTCTAAATCAGTGAAATAATATGTAACCTACACAAGAGTTTTTAATAGTATAAATAATATGTAACCTACCCAAGGCCAAGGATTAGAGGATTAGATGTGGGTAATTAGAGAAGCATAAAACACTAATACTCAAATAAGACATACAGCCACTCTTCTTTATACGACATATTTTGTGGAAAGGGGTACAAAATTCAAGATAAGTGTTATCAGACCAAAGAGTAAAGATGCACTTGTAAGGGTAACGACACTTTGATGCATGGAGAATGAAATAGTCAGCTCAAAATCCAGCTGTCCAGTTTTCTTTTGGCTCCTAGAGAATCAATGTAGAGAGTGACTGAAGGTCACTAAGATGCCATTACTTTTCATGTGAATTGCATTCCTTTAAGATGCTTTCATCAGGAATCATCAGCTCTTTGCTCCTCCATGAGTCTAGTGGAAGGCTATATATGGCATGCTGACTCCAAAGGTCATGGGGTGAACTTCTAAGGGATGAGAAGAGGCTGTGATAATCAGAATCCAGTCCACAAGCTCAATGCTGAGAAAATCAACACTGCAAATTATTGCAGGGATCCTAGCTGCTCTGAGAAAGGAGTCACAAAAAAGACAGAAGAAATACAGAGTAAAGCCACCAAAACAGGCAAATCACTCTCTATTTGTAAACTGTAAATATTTTGTGGCAAGGACTGTGGTACTTGGAAATGACAAAGCAGCGCACGCCCTGTGTCAGTGGCATCTATAGCTTTTAGTGAAAATTTATTTAAAAACCACTTACATTAAAATACTCAAGGACTTTATGTAATCAGAGGGTTTTCTAAGCACAATTAATTTTACTTCACTAAAGATTCATTAGCATACTGGAATGCTCTTTTATACTGCACCTAACTTCATGTATTTCTGTATATGCATGTGGAGCACATGCATGCAACATTAGATCTTACACACACAATACCAAATAAAGCAATCATTTTTTTCTTTTCTTTTTTATAATTTATTTTCTTTTACAAACTTTTTTTTGTTTCACATACCAATCCTAATTCCCACTCCCTCCCCTACTCCCATTCCCTATACCTCCCTCCCCTACCCTATCCCCCATCCACTTCTCAGAGAGGGTAAGGCACATTGCAATCCTTTGGGAAACACCCTCCTCCATGAAAAAGTCTTATTCTGAGTTGATGATTGATGTCAATTTACATTTTGTTAGTCATTTAAGAAGTATTTGGAAAATGTAGCGTTTTTAAATTTTTAGTAAATTTTATTAATTGAAAAAAGCATTATGTTATTTACCCTTTCTTATTCTCCCTACACCTCCTCCAAGCTGCCCTCTTTGAAAGTCCTCATTTGGTTCCCTGACTTTCATGCTTATAAAGCTTTGTTTTTATTTTTTTAATTTAATTTAATTTAATTTAATTTTTGATTTTTTGAGACAGGGTTTCTCTGTGGCTTTGGAGCCTGTCCTGGAACTCGCTCTTGTAGACCAGGTTGGTCTCGAACTCACAAAGATCCGCCTGCCTCTGCCTTCTGAGTGCTGGGATTAAAGGCTTGTGCCACCACCGCCTGGCTTAAAGCTTTGTTTTTAAATAATTATTTTTACATATATATATATATACACACAAATGCATACATCATAAATATCATATGTGTGTATTACAATATATGTAAATACCACTTGCTGACCTGGTTTTGTTGTTGTTAGGTATATGATTTCAAGGCTGGCCCCTTACCACTAGATAACCAATATGGGGCTAACCTTGGGAAAGGCTAATTCTACTTCTCCTCGTAGTCATTTGATTAGTTGCCTGTTTTTGTTTTTTATTGTTGTTGTTTTGTTTGTGTGTTTTTTTTTCCTGGGTAAGACCCTGTGACTTTTCCACTCTTCTACTGACATTTTCATGTTCTGGTCTTGTTTATGCAGCCACTTCTAGGAGAGACTCTTTCAGCTTTCTGGTATTTAGGTTCTCACTCTCTCTCTGCCCTTGGATGTTCCCTAAGACACAAAGCCAGGAGTTGTGATGTGGTATTCAGTGATCTGTTGATTTCTGCATTGTGTCCAGTTGTGCTAAGTACTAATATGATTCCTTGAGACTATTCAAAACCACATAATAGAAGAATGATAAGTAAATTGTACTTGCTGTCTCTATTTCCTTTACTTATTCAGTAAAGCCATTAATTAGCTTTGCACACTGTGCTATGATGACTTCCTTTTCTTTGTCTTGTCATTAGGAATAAAATGTTATTATCTGATTTTTCCCCTCTCTTCCAAGTTATGAAAGTTTATCTTTGTGGTTAATAGATTTTGAGAATGTGTAAAACTCCCCACTGCCATTTAAACAAGTGGCTGATCTTATAATGATTCCCAGAGGAGAGGAGATGACTTTGGAATAGTCAGCAGTGGATTTTGACTTTCCTACCAGGTTTTGGGGTTTCACATTTGACTGTGCAGGGTGAAATTAACATGCACTCTGACCATAAAAATTCTGTCATTGGCCTGTCAACCTTTCTTTAGAAGGTAAGGGAAAAATCAAGTTTTAGTTCACTTCAGTAATGTACAGGGTCCCATTATGCATTTATTCAACACCTGTCTTTGGCAGGATTAAGGATGTGAAATTGACACGATACAGCTTTTCATTATACATATATGGAAGGGTATTGTTTTTAGGATTAGATATTTCATAGAAATATTTTATTATCATAGTTTGATACAACAAATGACAAAAGGCTATAATACTACACAAGTTTGAGAATTCTATGCTCTGTAAGTAGTAATTAGTATTTTTTCTCATTGTTGACTGCTGACATAAGGATGTTTTAAATTTAGAATTGCATTTATCCTAAAGCATCACTTCAAGACTATCACCATGCCAACTGTTAAATTAGCATAATTTCTGAGCTAATACATAATTGTGAAACAGTATAGACTGAGATGTAAAATAATCAAAATTAAGTAGCATCTAATAACTCTTAATTATATAACTTTGCCAGAGATTTTATACGACATATACATATATATATATATATACACATATATATGAAAATTTGAGCACTCAAAAAGTCTAAAGAGTAACTTAAGCATGTATTTGGCATTTACACTAATAGGTTAAGAAATGAGATCTAAAATAAGACGTGACAGAAATGTGTAATTATTTTTTTGAAACCCTAGCTGATAACTTCAGTTTCATTTCTTTCTTGCCTCTTCTTTCCTCTCCTCTCCTCTTTTACCTTCTCTTCCCTTCTCCTGCCCACCTCTTTCTTCTTTTATCCTTTCTTGATTCGTGATATACATGTGATTTACTTTTAAAATAGCTTCTTTCATAGCAAAATTGCACCGTAAGTATAGAGATTTCATCTATAGTCTGCCCTATTATACATAGCCCTCTTGCTGTCAATGAACCTCACCACAGTGATTCACTTGTTTATTATTGATAAGCCTTCATTAATACACTATTTACATCATTGGTATCTTTGGGCATTGTGCCAAAAACTGTTCTTTGACTTTAGAGACATGTATAAAGGTATGTGTATGTATTTCATAGACATATAGAGTATTTTCACTGCCCTAAAGCCTGTTATGGCCCTATCCCTTCTCTCTCCAACATGTTTTTCCTATCCCAGGTGTTTCCCATTCCAAAACACTATGTAGATCAATCACAGTATAGATGCTTTTCAAACAAGGATTTACTTAAAAGTATTCACTCATATTTCCTGTTGTGTCTTTCTTTTGTGGCTTTGTGATTTACTTTTTTGATGTTGAACATTTTTTGATAGCGCGTGCCACAGGTTTGTTTTTCTAATCAACTATTAAAAGAATTAGCATTTGACAGCATGTTTTAATAATTTGAAGCTTTTGCACATCCCTGTGTAGAATTTTTGAAGTAAATGCTAAATGTCACACTAATGGAATAATAGAGCCAAAGTGGCGTTGGTTTCTGAGAAATTACCAAACTCTACCATTCTGTATTTCCATAGGTAACACATGAAGTTTTTGTTTATCTATAGCCACAGTCTGGCCAATATGTGCTGGTATCAGGGTTCCGCCTTTGGCTCTTCTAATATGTGTGAGTTTTACTGACTTAAAAACAATTCTGAATTTCATATTATTTAAATTTACTAAATTTTCTGTAATATAGAATGATTAAGTATAATATAATGAAATTATATGACTTGATATTTCAACTCTGATATGTAAATACATGCTGATCACTTAGCAGCTCAAACTTTGTAATTTTTTCTGAAAATGCACATGTCCGCATGTAATAAGTAATATGAAAATAAAAGCTGATAAAAATAGGAGAAGAAGGTAACTTACTCTGGTGGTTTCATTGTATTTACAAGACTCTTTTTTGAAAATATAACTGCATGACTGTTTCAATGACTATGAAAATGGAGCTTAATGTATTAATGTGAAGACCTTAAACTCAGGTTTGATTTTTCAAGAAATTTCCCTTATTAGTTTCTAAGATCTGGTTACTTGATCTAATGTGTGGGAGTGGTAGAGGGATAAGCATGCCAGGCCCACAGGCATGGTGACTGGTGTTGACAAAATGAAAACTAGAAGCCTGTTCCCCAGCTCCAGGGCAATGAAAACGTGCATGGGTATCAAAGAAGGGAAGTGTTTCCCACATACTTTGACTCTCTTAAGACCTTAGAAAACTCAGTTTTAATGAAATGAAATCAGAGTATAGTAGACTGGAAACTGAGATGGACTAGATATGGAGGGGAAGAATGATGTATGAGCTGACAAGATACTTCATTTATTTGATTTATTCTCTTTACACAAATTAAAGAGTAAAACAAATATAACCTTGCCAGAATAGCAGAACTTACCTTTTTTATGTACTAATTAATAAGTGCGGTTGATAAAAATTAATGTTTTACCATAAGCCATTTTTTTCAGTCTTTAGATTCTCAATAATAGTTCACTTCATTTTGAATATACTGTTTGCTTGTCTTAAAACTTGACATTGCATTCTAATACCCAACTATTTTGAAATATACCAACAACACATTCATGTAGAGATCATAGACTAAATTTAGGAGTTGTGATGTGATGCCCCTTGGACAGAGAGATTCCACAAAGGATAGTAATTATGAATAGGTTTCTTCACTTCTGCCATCTCATTCTCCTCGCATAAGGTCACATGCTGATTTTGTCCATGGATTTTTCTCTTATGCAAAACAAATATACTAAAGTCACATGTAAGTATTTGCTGACTCATCTCCCCTCCGAATTCCTCCTCTTATCTCCTTCTTCCTTTCGATCCCCTCCTCATGCCCCAGTCTACTCTCTTTTTTAAGTTAATTCATTTATTTTTTAAAAAGAGCCATCTTTTCTCATTTTGTATGCCAGATCCAGTTTCCACTCTCTCCCCCTCCTACTGCTTCCTCCACCACCCACCCCATCCACCCTTCAGAGAAGGTAAGGTTTCCATTGCGGAGTCAACAGTCTAACACATTACTTTGAGGCAGAACCAAGGCCCTCCCACTGTATCTAGTTTGAGCAAGGTGGCCCTTCAAAAAGAATGGGTTCCTGAAAATCAGAACAAGCAGGAGAGATAAATCCTGCTCTCACTGCCAGTGGCCCCACACTCTTTCCCAGACATACAATTGTCACCCCCACATTCATAGGACCTACATTGGTTCTTGCTGGTCCCTTGCTGTCAGGCCAGAGTTGGTGGACTCCCATTAGCTCAGACAAACTGTTTCAGTAGGTATTCCCATCATGGTCTTGACCTCTTTGCTCATATTTTCACTTCTCCTATTCTTCAATTGGACTTTAGGAGTTCAGACCAGTGCTCCTCTGTGGATCTCTGCCTCTGCTTCCATCAGTTGCTGGATGAAGGTTCTATTATGACATTTAAGATATTTGTCAATCTGACTACAGGACAAGGCCAGTTCAGGCATCCTCTCCACTATTGCCTAGAGTCATTCTTGTGGATTCCTGTGAATTTCTCTAGTGCTAGGCTTCTTACTAGCTGCACAAATGTTCCCTCGATCAAGGTATCTCTTTCCTTGCTTTCTGACCCAGACCCAGAAAGATGAGCATGATATGTACTCACTCATAAGTGGATACTAGTTGTAAAGCAAAACATAGGGAGCCTATAGTCCACGACCCCAGGGAAGCTAAGTAACAAGGAGAACCCTAAAAGAAACATTCATAGATTCCCCCTGGGAAGGGGAAATAGACAATATCTCTTGAGGAAATTGGAAGTTTGGGAGTAGGGGAAGAATGGAAGGCAGAAGGGAAGAAGGAGGGGAGAAGTGGAGTTGGGAGGAGAACTTAAGGGAACTAGATGGCACAGTTTACTTCTGCTAATATATATTAATATGCAAACATGTGTGTATGTACGTAGGTATATAAACACACATATAACTGTCAAGTCAGACTCCACATGGGTGAGGGAAAATGTGTGATTCTTTTCTAAATCTGACTTTTGTGACATAACTTCATTATTCTTTACAGTGGAATAAACAGCCACTAAGTGCCAATACCAGATTTTCTTGTTCTATTCAGCAATCATTAACATCTAGGCTTTACATCTTTGCTGCTGTTAATGATGCAGCAATAAACATGAAGAATCTTAGCAATATTAGTTACCTTTGTATACCTTTTCTCCAATCTAGAGTGATTATATGCTAAACATGGACATTTTAACAATCCCATTTAGTGCTGAATATATTATACATTTTTCTAGTTCTACATTTCTAAAAAATGATTAATTTTGTCTTATTTATTTTATAATATGTTTTATTTATTGATTAAGAATAATATATTTTGTATACCCCTTTCATGTTTGCCCTACTTCACGTTTCCAACTGCATGAAGTTTTTAAAATAATTACATATGGAGCAAATATAATGTGAAATATTAGTCTTGGAATAAAATATATAAGGGTAAATTTGAATCCACTTTACAGTATAGAGAAGTTAAGATAGGTCTATATTTACATATACCCAAATTTGAGGACACATACAATTATTAGTATGCTAATTAGACTGATTATTATAGTATAGGCATATAGGAGGTAGAGGAGGAGAGGAAAGAGTTATTTCTCTAAATTTATCTACGGCCAATGTTTCAGGCTCAGTACCAATTATCATGCATTCAAGAAATGCTTGTATTTCCTTGCCCAACTACTGATATTTTAATGCCATTTTATTATATCTCAGATATGCTATATATCTCTTGTTGTATATAATGAACTCTCTAAAAACTGTCATGGTCATTGTGCATGAACAGGAGAAAAGAAGATGGGTGTGTAATAGGGTGACAAATTGATTATTTATCTTGAATCAAGCTATGATTTTAACTTAATTTATAATTAAATCTCTAGACTAAAGAAACAGGCAACAATTAGTTTTTCTTGGGGTTTGAGCTGACTAGATATTTTATTAAGCAGAAATTAGTCTGTAGACTTTGGATGTATCTGTATGTATATAATGACAGGAGTTCAAGGAAGGAGGGGTTTTTAATGAAAGAAACATAAAATAATTAACAATTGCCCATTCAGTAGAATTTTCAAAGAATTTTTAAAAGGAATAAATATTCACCTATACATACATACATACATGTATAATTAAACAGAAGACTCATTTTAAACTATTGCACTATGCACAAGCTTCGAATTAATTTAATTTGAAAATATAGTTGATGGAAATTGTGTAATCCTTCCAACATTGTTAGGGGCTTATCAGTCTTCCCCTTAGTTTTTTTTAATATATGGAGAGTTACAAACCTGAATCTGACTTCAAAGATTTATTTCACCTTTACTGTAATATTCTGTAAGACTGCTATAAAGTGCATTATTACTGTGCCCTCATGTTTGACTTACCAGTTATTAACTTATAAAAGCAAAGAAATTATTATTAAAATGAAAATAAATCAACATGCTATATGAGGAATTATGATTTAACAAACACATTTTACTGGTTAGAGAGAATAATACCACATAATAACCATATTAATAATGATTATTTATTTAATACTTTCTCTAAATATTTAATATATGTTTCCTCAACGAATCCTAAAGGAATATTTGAGAACATAATCTTTTTAGAGTTGAGAACACAAACCTGTGAAGGTCTGAACGAATCTCTAAGAAAACAGCTAACACCTAAGTAGAAGAGAGAAGGGGTAAGACCATTCTTTAGCCTTCGGAGAAACACACACTTAAGCATTATGCCAGATTCTGTTGTGTATAGCAGGAATCCATTTTCAAAGAATTGTAATTTTAAAGGAATAATATTATAAAATAATCTAATGACATTGTTAAACTCACAATGATTTCATTTCCTAAAAGTTCTTTTAAAGGTTCACGAGGTCTTTGGAGCTGTAACCACATGAATCCTTTTACATTTTCTTGCTCAAACACATCTTATTTCTCCAAGGTCCCACTGTGAAAACATTGAAGAACTTTCATGATATTAAAAATAGTTTGTTCTGTCTTATGTTCTCACAGTTTGGGCTATCTTTCCCTCATGTATGTGCCTACACATTTTTAACACTTTCAAAGTTAGGCCATATCCTATCTCACTCTTAATATCTTTATGAGGAAAGGCTAACATCAGGTCTAACTAATTACCTCCTGTTTTAACTTGCATTGCTTTTTTTCTTCAATGCTTTGAAAAATTACACTAATTTTAAATCCAAAATAAGAAGAAAGAGGGGGAAAGGGATAGAAGAAAGGGATAGAAAAAATATTTATTTTGTCTACTAATTTGGAGATACCTCTATCATGACAGTTTGGCCACAGCTAGGAAACAGTGTTGTTTGCAATTCCTGGGTCTATCTCATTTTGTCAATTTTATGCTGAAGATGTCAGTAATTGTAACCTGAGGATAGTGGAAAACTCAAAAAGGTGATCTGTTGTGGCTTGCTGTCCACCAGCCTAGCACTAGGTTTAATAAAATAGTCTTTCTAAAGGACATAAGAATGAGAGTGTAAAAAGGGGACACCAAATGTCATTCTCTCTCAAAGATCTTCACACACATACACACATATACACAATTAATTTACAAAAGCAAAAGAGCACCTGGAGCTCGTGCTTCCTTACTTTCTAGAAGCAGCGGCAGGTACAACAAATTATCTAGAAGAGAACAGGTATATCCTCAAACACTTTGTAACTTGATAGATGTTAGAATATGAAATGTGTTTCCAGGTTCAACTGCTATATAAAATATGTACCTGTTGATCCTTACAAAGAGTTTTAAAGCTGTGCTTGCTGTGATTATGGTTTTTAATACTTGCAATTTGAATACTGTGCCAATTTTGATACTTTTATATACCCTTTTCTCTTCATCCCTTCTTCCAACGTAGAACTGAGGTTGGAATTATGAGGGGTTAATTACAACAACAAAGATACTATGTAGCAAACATATATAGATCCTTCATACTCTGGTTATTGTGGTTACATTTGCATCTTGCAAGGTGGCACAAATTTGTAACGGATGTGCTGGTATTCTGTCAATCATTCTGCTAAGAAAATGGCTCCGTTAACAGAACAGTGGATGTGTAACAAGTCACACAAGAACTAATACTTTATCTGTGATTCAAATATAAAACAGTTCTTGTAGATATTTTTAATTTACCTTTGTTGCATCTGCAAATATGTAGAAAGTAGTAAATTTCCATTAAAGAGCTGAGCATTTTCTGGACCAAAGTTATCTTACCACAGTGTCCAGTGTATTTATTTCCAAGCTACACTCCAGATAACATTATGCTTAGTTCTAGTTTCTCCTGACACAAAAATAGCTGTATGAGCTGTAAGGATAAGAGAGATTGGGCTTATGCATCAGAACTTGATTTCCAGAGCTTCAAGAGTGGGGATGTCCCAGCAGCATTAGCTATGTAATTTAGTTCTCAGCTCCTTTCAATCTTTGCCTGCCTCCCCCACTGGGCCAATTTTTACTACAGTGTAAAGTAATGAACAGTTACAGTGTCCCTGGGGAAAATCAGCAGGTTTTACTCTGTATTGCATTACAGACAATTGTTATGTATACTTGCCTATTAGTCAGGTTGAGCAGACATAAATGAAATCCACAGTTATTCCCCAAATCTCATTAAGACATCACATTTCCCTTATTTCCACCAAATCTTTTACTTGGTGGATAAGAGGTAGTTGGATAGATTGATTGCAATTTCAGTGCCTCTGTAGTTCTTTTCCCAGAATATGGCAAAGAGATTGATAGAATTGGAGCTATTTTGAGAGAATCAGCAGCAGAACAGTATTTGGGGGGTGATGGGGAAGAAGGATTAATAATTTAGATAATTAGATCCTAAATAATCAACATGTTTTATAGCTCTGCCCAACAGTTTCATTGCAGAAGACCAATAGATCTTAAGGAATTGAAGACCTATTGCCTAGCCTGATCAGTAAGCCTCTGCTTGCATTTTCTTCCTCATAGTACATCTCCTCTCTCTGTCTTTATTGTGATACAAATTTTACATGGAAATTTAAGATGTAGAGTTCCCTGGTTAATTCATTATTAGTTTTACTTGAAGTTTTTTAATTGTCTGAAAATTTCATAGATGTATATAATATGATTTGATTAAATCCAGTTTATAACACCCGTTCCAACTCCTCTCACCAATTTCTCTCCTGGTTTTATATATTCTTTTTAGATCCACTGAGACCACTTTGTGTTGAAATAGCAAGGCTAGCTAAGGATAAAGCAATTATATTTTATTTATTAGAAGGGGAAATCTCACGAAACAGGAAATGAGAAATCCAAGCAGAGCAATGTCCCATGGGAAAAGGTGGGAAAAGGTGCAGAGAGAGAGAGAGAGAGAGCGTACCTGGAGGTGCACATTTTACCCTGGGTCCCAGTGAAGCCACACCTTAACTAATACTGACTTCTTAAAGATGATTGGCTAACAAGGTTCTCCATCACTTTATACTACTCTTAAATTCTGGGGGTGGAGGAACAACAACTCACTGGAATATAAGTAAACTAGCAATAGTTATACTCTTTAAGAAAATTCACTCTTTCTGCCTTAAAAATTAATTGTAAATATATTCTCCTTTAAGGGGAAGGACTTTATAAGCCCATCCTGCAACCATGCTGTGAACTTCCTACAGTCAGGCCCCTGTGAGTTCATATGTGCAATGGGACAGTCATGTCCATAAGACAGTGTTTTCGACGTCTTCTGCTACATCTTGCTCTTTCATTCTTCCCATCACCACTGCAGCGAGGATGTGCCTTGTGAAGAAAAACTATGCTATAGATGTTCCAGTTATACCGAGCACTCCATAGTCTCTTATTCTCTATACATTGACCATTTATGAGCTTCTGTATTAATCAGCATCTCTGAAGCAGGTGCTACTCTGTTAAAGATTGTGAGGTACATCAAACTATGATTAAGTTTTATAGGCAATGTCATACTATCTCTGTGTAGTAAAGTAATAGAGAAATATTAATAAATAATATAGTTTCCAATAGAGCCTATGATCCATGCTCACACCAGTTATTGTCAGAGTTAATAGTGTTTGACATCTATTCCTTTTTGTGGAGTGGGCTTTAACTACAAGCTGAAAGTGATTAGCTACTCCTGTAGCAAGCATGCATGACAGAAAATATCTTGGGAGGCCTGATGCAAGAACCCACAAAATCTATTTAATAATTTTATTAAGTAGTGCAATTAAAAACATAGACACAAATAGAGAACAAGGTATATACTGGTGCTGATTCATCTGCCGTTGTCCCAATATTCTGTCCAAGGGTGATGAGGACCAACCACAAGACACTTTTCTTCTGCTTGCTCCTGCTCCAACCCACACGTGCAACCTCCTCCTTAGTTTTATCTGTACACATATTCAAAAAAAATCACACCCATAAGACAAGCAACCCCAGGTGTCATTGGATAAATGGATAGAGCTCCCAAAATATTTCCCCCTTTTTTCTAATTAAGAAGGTTCTAATCTTAACATGAAACTATATACAATAAGAACAACTATCAAGTATTGTCCAGAAGAAAAGGTAATGACATAAACAAAAATGAAACTAAAATCAACAAGAACAACATCAAGCAAGAAAAACATTCTAAATATCCAGACCATAGGTAGTTGACAAATTACATAGATTACTCCAATAACTGTCCTATCCTGGTGTCTAAGTCTTAAATGTAATAAGTCCCTAACTAAATACAAGAAAATTGTAATTATAACTATCTAGTCTCCAACCTCTTTAAAGACCTGAAAAGAAGATTATTGCTTGAGTAAGCAGGAAGTGTAAGCAAGTGCCTTCTGAGAGACATAAGAAATGGCAGAAACAGATGGCTTCCTGGACAGTAACCCAAAGCTTCTTTGCAATGTTGTGACATCCAACTTTAGCTATAGGCCTAAAATATATTACAACCATTATGAGAAGCAGGCAAATTTGAAAGACTCTTTTACCCTGTCTTGGTAAGGTTTAGCTTTTCCTTGCATTCTGCTTGTCCAGATTGGACAGACTGCTTACTGTCAGCAGATGAGGCAAGGGTAGTTCATTGCCCAATATAAACCAGTGTTTCCAAAAAGAAAACAAGCTCCTTATGAAGTGCCTTTGATGTCCATCATTCTCTCAGGAATAGATTGGTGCAGTAGCCAGGAGCAGTTCTGTCTCATGTCAATGGAATTCTAAGTTATTAAAACATTTAAATACCATATTCTGTAGGTCTTTGAAGTGTGAAGATTGCCTATCTGTAAGAAATACATCTTTCTGCATCTAGACAACCTACCATAACTATAAGTGTAACAACTATATTTTATTACACTTATATCTATAATAAATAACTATAATTGTTATAAATATATAATATATTATAAACATATATTTATTATCAATAATTTCTTTATAATAAATTATTATATTAAATAATTTTGTGAATGTTAGCCTTTGATTCTTAATAATCTACATAGCTTAAGGACTAAAGCTTCACATTCTAATAATAAAGTCTATAAACAGATATACGGTATAAGGACAATGACCTTGAAACTGTGACAATGTCTATAAATACCTTAACCACAGGTGGAAACATATAGTGCAATGTGAGAAAAACTGAAAAGACTGTGCAGTTAGGAGTAGTTCCAGGAAGCAATGACCAGCCAAACTCCAATACATATATAATGCACTTACAGACCCATCACATGGGGATTCTTCAAGGACCACCTTTTTTATCATACATATCATCAATCAAAAAAGAATTACCATAGAGAAGTACAGCAAAGCATCTGGAGAGTCCTGATCCACAAAAACAAATTTCACATATGTTAACATGAAAACACAATTCCTTTGACAAATGAAGCCAGATGAGAGAAATTATAATTCTAAATTTTGGGAAATATTAGTTTTCTTGTCAGTGTCCCAGACCAAATCATCCACATAGAAAGATATGAGTACTGGGAACAGAAACAGCATGGTCATTGAACGTGGCACTCTGGGCCTCATATTCACACAACTGTCATCGGTTATTGCCTCCCTGGCCTTGGATTGTATAAAATAAAGCTCCAAGAAGAGTCCCATATCTGTTATGGAGAAAGGCCCTTACATGTCTCAAGAAAACAGACTTGCATCATCACCCCTGCTGTTTAATATTGAACTTGACTTACAAAATTTATAGGGTTCTTCTTAATTCTTCTCTTTAAAAGAGAAGCCACCTGTTATCATGATGGTCATAACCTAACTTGTCCAATTACATCCCCTAGTATTTGATCACTGTATTCCTGCTGGGATTGAGAACAGCCTAAAAATTCATAGGATCTGTGGCATGTTTACTGAACATAGTGTATCTATCACCAGTGTAAAGGGATAATGGTCAAAGAACAAGATAGTAAGACATTGTTTCTGGTTAAGTGACATTTGAGAGAAAGATGGAAGGCAGATGAGAAATAGTACAGATTCATATCCAACATCCTAGTTAGTGGGCAGGATTTTGCCAGAAAGCCTTTGAGTGATGATGTTATTTTGTGCAATAAACCTTAAATTGGGCAAATTTCATGAAAGGAAATTGAAGCAAATAGTAACATTCCAGCATCAAGGGTGAAAGCAAAATTGTTCTCATCATTCTAGCCAACTAATTTCTGAGACTTAAATTCATCAGCTATGATAATCGGTTTTAACTGACTGCCACAGACCTCTTGTTTTGCTCAGCAGGAATTTGGTGGAACAAAGATATTGCAAGAGAAGCAAGGGGACACATGGAAATCAGAGAAATAAGAGCTGGCTAAAACCAAGACTCTGCTGGGAGACAGACTGACAAAAATTCTGTGTGCACCCCAGTTTTTGGAAAGCATACCAATTTTATTTGGTGTGTTTTTGCAAATGAGACTAGAATAGAATCAATCAAAATGAATTTATTAAACTTAGAGTGTCAGGAGACCTAAACTCTTCAAAAGGGTCCCCAACCAGGTTAGTTGATCTGTTTTCCCTCTTTCCAAAGTAGGACTGGGAAGCAAATGTTTGAAAAAGGTAAAAGGAACAGTTTACTCCTTGGATGTAGAACAGAATCTGATTGGCACAACCACATAGTAACTACTTTTATACAAGGACTTTTACATGAACTCCACCTAGTTATGCTTCACCAAAGCTGCAGCTAACTTCAACAGATGCTCACTGCAGGGGCATTCAAATCTTAGGCCAAGCTTTATCTGTCTGTCTGTCTGTCTGTCTGTCTATCATCATTTTTTACATACCAGTTCCACTTCCCTGTCCCTCCTCCTGCTCTCCTCTTTTCCCCCACCCTACCCCACATCCACTTCTCAGAGAGAGTAAGGTCTCCCCCTGGGAAGTAAAATAATCTGTTCCCCCACCTCACTGAGGCAGTACCAAGGCTCCTCCCCAACCCCTCATATCTAGGCTGTGTAAGGTATCTCTCCACAGAGAATAAAGTCAGTTTTTGCATTAGGATTAGATCCTGATCCCACTGTCAGTGACCCCACATGAACAAAGAGGTCAAGACCATGGGAGGAAACCTACAAAGTCATCTGACCAGAGCTAATGGGAGATCACAGATTCCTAATATACAACTAAGGGAACTGCATAGAACTGAACCAGGGCCCCCTGCATACAGGTGACAATGGTGTGACTTGGGTAGTATGTGCGCTTACCTGCTCTCATGATACTTGTGTTTATCTTCCAATGGCCACCTGGTCCAACTGTCACTGGGGACTGATTTGACTAGGCGAACAGTGAAGACAATAGATGGGTACTTTTCCTTCTAACTTGTCTTAATTAGTTTCTACTGTTGATAAACCACCATGACTAAAAGCAAATTGGGAAAGAAAGGTTTGACTTCATCTTACATGTCCGGGTGACAATCTGTTACTGAAGGACATTAGAGTAGGAACCCAAGGCAGGAACCAAACGACAGCAACAGAAGTGAGGCCCAGAAGGAATATTTCTCATCATGAATTGCTGAATTTGCTTTCTTACCTGAGTCTCAGCTGCCCATGAGCCCAGTGTTCTTTCCTTAACTGTTAATCAAAACAAAAGACACAGACTTTAGTACATACCACTTTTTAAAAAAAATCTTATTCCTTCTTAATTGAAAAAAATAGCTTTTCTAAAATATATTCTGACCATGATTTCCTCTCTCCCAAATCCTTCCAGCTCCTTCCCACTGTTCCACCCCCAAACTTCATGGCCTTTCATTCGCTCTCTCTAGAAATCAAACAAGAAGACAAATAACGAAAAAAAGCATAAGAAAACAAAACGAAACAATACTCACAAAACACACACAAACACACCATAAAAACACAAATTCAGAACAACAATATACAAGCTAAGACCAATAAGTGAAAAGCAATGCTCAAACAAAGCAATATGAGACAAGTCTACAAAAATATCATTAAGATCATTTTGTGTTGGAAATCAACTGTTGATGTGTGTGCTTCATATACCCAATGATACTGCATTGAAGAAAATTAACATTTCCTTTGCCAGTGGTTGTTAATTGAAGATAGTTTATTGATCAACTTCAGGTAGCTTATCATAAATATATAACATATATATATATATAAGATATGTATATACCATAATCTTTATTTACATATAATTCTTTATTGCTTATTTGGGAATTTCACATGACATACACAATTCCATTTATCTCCTAATCCCTCCATATCTGTTCTACACTTCTACAAAAAGAATTACCCTCAAGTAAATTAAAAGCAAAACAAACAAACAAATAAACCACCTCACTCCTCTGTTTTTCCTGTTTCTCCAACACCTCTTCATTCATCCTAATGGCAAAGGGACTGCAGTGTGTCACACAATACATACTGTTATGCCCAAACAGTTCCACCCACAAGTGTTCATTGCAATGAGTCATATGTCTGGTTCTCTGTCATACCATGATCTTTGCATCCTTATTGAAATTTCTGTCAGGCATCCTGCTATTGCGCTACTCATGGAGATCCTGCAAGCTATCTTTCTGTAGGATTTGTCACTTCATGAGTTCTAGCAGGTCATAGATGGGCTAGACAGCTGTAGAATATTATTTTGAGATATGTTCCATTTATTTATGCTGTGGAACATTTGTTTTAATGACGCAAAGTTGTATTGCATTTTTTCTGTTAAATTTGTTTTACGCTGTGAAGCTGTGTCACTATACCTGTCTAAAACACCTAATGGCCTAAAATAGTAAGGCAGGAGAAAGGATAGACTTGGCTCGTAGGCAGAGAGAATAAATAAAGGAGCAATATGGGAAGAGAAGAAGAAGGAGCAAGAAAGAACAAGGTGAGGAGATCATATGGGGCCAGTCATACAGCCAGCCACCAAGAGTAAGAGTGAATGTATGATCACAGTGGTAAGAAATGGGAAAATCCCAGAGGCAAAAGGTAGATGTGATAATTTAAGTTAAGAAAAGCTAACTAGAAATAAGCCAAGCTACACCCAGTTCTTTATTTGAAAGAATAAATCTCTTTGTATTTACATCAGAGTTAGGTGGTGGGCCCAACTAAAAAAAAAAAAAAAAAAAGAAAAATAGCCGAAAATAGTCAAAGGAGAGTAAAACAACCAAACCACAACATTTGGTGTACCAAAGCATAGCTAGAGCAAAAAAAAAAAAATTCAACAGTAGTAGATGTTAGAGTACCAACACAACCCAGGAGCGGGTATGGGTTGTAGCTGAGGTGGTCTGTCTGGAACACTGAGACTGCTTCCATCAGGCAAGGGGTAGAGTCGAATCTCCTAGGCCCATACCATGGGGCCAGCCCTTCTACTGCAGTGTCTAGTAAGGAACAAGGGTCTTCTATCCCAGAGCCAATTAAGGGAGGGGCCAGTTCAGCATATATGGTTTCTATGATCCTCTGTGTTAACACAGGCCTCAACTGCAGCAGGATCACAGACCCTGACACAGTCTTGGTCTAGACATCACCATGACCCTGCTGGAATCTCAGGTCACCAGGATCAGTATGGGTCCTGTGGCAGCATGACCCTCAGACACCGACATGGTCCCATGTGGCTCACCAGACCATGAACATCTGCACAGCTATCTGTGGTAACAGAAACCATGGACATCAACTCAGACTCAACCCTACTGCTGTAGGGTCATAGAACCAGACATGACTGTTAGCAGCAGCCTGAGACCAGACAATTCTATGGACACTCGCTGCAGCACAGGCCACTGAGATTAGCATGGCCCTGGTGACAAGCACCACCCTCAGAACATCAACATGGCCACAAGTTGCAGCCTATATCCCGGGCATCTGTGTGGCCTTTGGTGGCAACATGAACCTTGGACAGCAACACGAATCCTGGCAGTGAGAGAACCGTGGACCCAGTCATGATCCTCAGCAGCAACATGGTTCAAGTGTCACCATTGCCCCAGGTGTCACCGCATGCCACTCAAATTACCAGGGTCCAAATGGCAACATGGCTCTCGGACACCAGCATTGCCCCAGGTGGTGACCCAGACCCCTGGTGTTGGCATTGCCTTTGATGGTAACAGTGGCCACAGGCAATAACATAGAGCTCTGGCTATCTTAATGCCACAGACCCACACATGGGTCTCTGTTGCAGTCTAGGATATCTTCATGTACAGGCCAATCTTATGGAAACATTTCCTCAATTAGGATTCCCTCTTGTCACATGACCTTGTTTAAATTAAGTAAAAAAATATATTCCAGCAAGAAGGGCATAACTCTGCATGAACTTTCTCCTATATATCTTTACACTAAAAGTATTCTTTCATAAAATACAGGTAATAGGTTTTTATTTTATTATTATTTTTTATTGTTAAAAGAAAAATTTACATTTACTCCCCTTGTTCCCGGCCCTTCCGCTCCCCCACTACCCCACCACCCTCCCCCTGCTTCCTTAAGATGGGGCAGGATACCCTGCCCTATGGGAAGCCCAAGGCCCTCCCCCCTCCATCTAGGTAATAGGTTTTTAATAGTATCATTAGATTAAAGCATGAGCAAATGTACAGATGAAATAAATACTCTTCATGAAGTTCAACGTTAAGTACTCAAGTTTGTCTATTTCACAATGGGGCTAATTTTTTCTGAATTTTTATGTGTAGAAAGAAAACAAAAGAGCCAATATTTAATGAAAACTTTGACTGCAGAAGATACTAGTTTTTATATATTGTTGTCGGGGGTTACTGTCCTGCCCTGTTCTCACAGTTGTTAAGTCCCAAAGAAATCACACAGAGGTCTACATTAACTATAAACTGATTGGCCCATAGCTCAGATTTCTTATTAACTCTTATAACTTATATTAGCCCATTATTCTTGTCTATGCTAGCCATGTGGCTTGGTACCTTATTCAGCAAAGCAGTCACACCTTATTTCTTCTGTGGCTTGGTCAGGACTGCACCTAGGACTTACTTATTCCCAGAGTTCTCCTGTTCTCATTGAGCTGCCTCTACTTCCTGTCTGGTTGTCCCACCTATACTTCCTGCCTGGCTACTGGCCAATCGGCATTTATTTAAAATATAATTGACAGAATACAGACCATTGTCCTACACCAATACATGAAAGTACCTTGTCTAGAATTAACTTAATCTTGTGAGGCTAGTAACTAAATTTATAGTGGATGTAGAATTTACTACTAAATATGTATTACTATAACCTAGGAAACATACTCAGCATTGAACTCCACTGATAGTCAATTAACTAGAGTTCCAGATCTGAATGAAATTGCTTTTCTGAAGAGGAAACAGACAATAGGAAGACACAAAGCTAAAATGTGCGAATGTGTTAGTGAAAAAGCCAGACTGCTTTCCAGGGGAAACCTGGTGGAATGAGAAGAGGTAGAGCAGTATTGAAGGGAGCCTTCCCCATCAGGTTGAATACCAACAACTCTTTGAAGGGAAAGCTCTCTTGATTAAGGTTAAAGCAAGTATATGACTTGGCCAGTGCTGTAACAAGACTAAGAAGTAGCCAAGTGTGAGATAATAAAGATTTTGGATCATGGCCAAAAGGTTATGGGAAGCTATCAGAATCTGTGCATAAGGGAGTTGTATGCTCTGATTTGTATTGGAAGAGACCATGGTATCTGCTGAGTAGTGACAACACGCAGAGGATGGGAAATTTACTAGAAACAGAAATCCATATAGTCAATAATGTTGAATTAGATGAATATTGTAACAAGGAAACTTTGAGAAGTGACCATGTTCAGGACACATTTTAAAGGGACTGATCACATGATTTGCTATTAAGCATATAGGCATGAATAATCATCTTTTCAATAAAGAAAGGCAGTGGGCTGTTTCAGATGAAGACAGGTGAGTATTTAAGGCTACTCCCTAATGAAGCACTCTCAAAATTGTGGTGTGATGTCCTGTGGAGCATAAACCATGTGAGAGAAAATCAGGATCACTCAGACCACTATTGGACTATGACAGCTCAAGACAAGACACAAACAAAACCAACACTACTTTAAGGCCTTTTTAACAACCTTTTACTGGAATGCCACTCATTAACCAAGAAGACCTTTGTTAGGTAGAAGATCCTAGGAAGATTGAAACATTCATCCTTCATGGAAGCTCCTTAACACAGGCAGTAAACAACTCAAAATATCCTCAGAATGTCCCTAAAACTGACCAAACTATCTAGGGACTATGATCCCTAATATTATAATTTTTAGCTGACAAAGTCATCTAAAGTAAAAAAAAAGATAAAATTAAATTTATTAAATATTGGTTGTACAATATCTTTAAAATTGATAGATCCTTGTATTAATATCAAAGTCTATAGACTAAAACCCCCTTCAGCAATAGTGACCTCCATTCACCTTTTCCTTCAAAAGTGTCCTTCAGCACTAGACATATTGACGTAAACCAGGGAATTTCTGTTGGGATAACCACAATAAACTAAGAAATGCATCAAACAGGAAAAAATAATGTTCCCTTCGAAGTACACACCAATTGGTTATCTAATACTAATTAGTCAGTGATGAAAACATATATATGAGTAACTGTATACAGCCCAAGCAGGGTGTATATTTCTATTTCAGAATATGGATATAGTAATAATTGCATATAATAATTATATGCTATATATTGTTATATAAAATATACTAGTATATAATAATTAGTTATATATGTATATATATAAAGTTGAAGAAGAGGTCATGAATTTAAAGCAGAGCAAGGAAAGCTATATGAGAAGGACTTTAAAAAGTAAATAAAAATGATGAAATTTATAATCCAAAACATAAAAGAAATAATTTTAGAAATTTCCTTCAAGTCTAATAAAATTAAAACAAAATAATAAATTACGCAGGGGATTTGCAAAGTATCCTTTGAATATGACTAAGTTTGTGCATGAAATTTTATGGTAGCAATGATGTAAATGAGGATGCAAGGCATTATTGGTAAACCATTCAAGGGTGTGCAGCAAAAGCAAGGTGTAGCACTATGGTCTGTAATTTTGATGGTAAGTCTTTAAACCATTTGAATGTCGATTTTTTAAATTGCAGAAATAATTACTATGGTATGGTGTTTATGCAAGAATACCCTTTTCCATTTGTGAACACAGTGCATGTATTTATAGAAGAAAGAATTGCTGTGTGAGAAAACTGGACAAATGAAAACAATATCAACTGTTGTGTGTGTGAAAGCCAGTGGAAATGAGTAGTTTCCAAGAGAATCAAAATGTGTGTATTTTTAATAGCTTACAGTGTCATATTTAAATAGCATTTTGATGAGAGACATATGATTTTTAAAATAGCAGATCTATTACTAGACCGTAATTCTCATACTGGGAGAATCATGTATCAATAATATTTTCAGGGAGTCACTGTTATTTGTAAATCATTCGTTGTGATAACACAAAATAATATGTGAAAACAACATGATTATATGGTTATCAGTCTGTTTAACAGAGTTTGCAGCCTGTGTGTATATAGAACAGATGCTGGAGCAAGCCCTCAACTAATTTTACATAACAGACACAATTTTACACAATTATCTGAAAATCTCTGGCCATGTTCCATTTCTCTGACATAAACATATGGGATAAAAATTACATAAAATGATTACTCCAGTGGGATCACTTATAATAACAGTTTTATTGGAGTCACTTTTTCCAGATTATGACTACCAGCTCTTCCTCAATCTTATTTGCTTTTTAAAAGCTCTTCCACTAAGGTACTCCATATCAGTTGTTACTATAAGTGCTAACACTATAACATATATAGAGTACTTACTATATTCTGGGTTTGCTACTACATATTTCTAAAGGATAACCTCCCTTCAACTTCAGAGTAAGAGTGAACATTAGCCATCAGCAAATACATTTAAGGTCACGCTGACCAAAGGCAAGCCTCAGAACCTGAAGACTGGGGATGGAAACCAAGCTTTTTTTTTAAGTTTCCTAAACATGAAGCCTCAGCTTTTCTTTCTCATCTTCACCACACTTGTCAAGAAAGTTCAATACAAGAGTTTAATTCCTAACTATAATTATAAATTACTTCAAATGCTTGTGTTTATTAGTGTCTGTAATTAGCACCATCATTTAGGCACCATCAGCTATTCTCTTTGCTAATTATTCATTTAGAGATTCAGACTGCAAAGTATTCATGAAACATCTACTACACTCAAGCCTCAGCTTGAGTCTACACATTTTGCCATTCCCCCTGCCAAGAAATGCAGACGTGCATCCCTTAGTCAGGAAGCTAGTGTCTTTGCAATTATTTTTGCTCAGGATGCACTTCCTTCCCACTTCAGAAGAGAATAATTATACTGGAGTCCAGCTTCTATATATAAGAACTAAGAGCATTTGGATCAGGCTTTACTCTCTTTCCCCCTGCACTCCAGAGTTTAGACTTAATATTTGATGGAGTTCTTTTCTATTAATTTTTGTTTTACTGAATTCATTGGCTATTTCTAAGTAGCTCAGTTGAAGTAGCAGCAATGGCTTTAAATATGCCAGGTTAGACCTGAGGCTTCACTCCAGAGTTATTAAGTACAGGAAAGTCTTTAACAGCAAAGATGCCATAGATCCGAGATTCAGTATGAACCAACAAAATTCTTCCTTCTCGTGAAGTAAATTTGGTTCTTCGACCTTAAGTTTTCTGTTAGTCACAGACTGACAGGAAGCAAAACCAAATTTATCTCATCTTCAGCCCTTCAGTCCCAGGACATGTCCCGAACACCACAGAACAAATCCTGTTGAGGGAAAGGAGATCCCAAAAGGTTACTGCATTGTAGTTAAGGAAAAACAGTGACAGAAATAATAGACCAAAATATCCATTGTAGTACAATATACTGGTAAGAGGAAATTGCTATTTCTATCGAAAAAGATGTCCATTTAGCTAAAAAGCGTCTTTTCTCAATCTGTTCTTTCACAAAGACAAGGAAAACTTATAAACCCACTGTGAGGTTTCAGTTTGAGCTTCCCTTGCCACATTGTTTATTAATTGTTGTTGTTTTTGTTTTGTTTATATATCTAAGAAATCCAGTGAAACAGAAAGTCTGAGGAGTTATTTATATCCTGAATTTTCAAATTAGACCCCATAATTTAAAAACTTACAAAAAAAAAATAAAAGACAGTTGAAGTATTATGCTAACCCAGATACAGAGACAGATGTTGTATAAAGCACACTCTTATTAAAGTCACATGTGATCTCCTTACAAGGTCATTTCTGATAGGGTGTTCACATTATTGCCTGTCTCCCAAATACACTACTATAAGCTACCTCTACATATCAGGCATGAAGCTGAACTTCTCTTTAGTTGGAATTTACCCTTTGTAGTGAATGATAAGTAAAGTATAATTATATGTTGTAAGTGAATGAGCTTTGGCTGGGAAGGATTAATTTGCCAGTATTTAATGGGACATCAGGTTTCTCTGACAAACAGCACTTTATGTTCTGTAATTATAGGATGCCTTAGTTAAAATATATTGAAGCCAAACATAGAGTTTATATGCTTGACTTTATTTATGTTAACATGTGAGTAAATATCCCGGCACTTGTACTGAATAAATGAATGATACATGCTGTGTTTTATGATTTACACATTTGAGCATCCTGCTGTGAGGACATGCCAGAGGCTACAGGAAGAAATAATTATTAATTACATATTAATTCTTCCTAAGGAGCTTAACAATTATGGAAAGAGATAACATGAACTTTCACACATAAGCTATGTACAACCAGTCCAGGACAACATTCCCACTGTATCCCAGTTATAAACAGAACAATGATGAGCCTGTTTTTGACTGGAGTGGAACGCTATATTAAAAAGGTGTATTTGTGGTTTGCTTTCTGGTATATGCAGCATGTATTTTAATAAAAAAGAAGATGAAGGAAGCTATGGTTTGTTGAAAATTAGTCAGCAGGACATGGGACAGTGAGCGGTGCAGTTGAGAAAGGGAAAAGGACACTAAGAGTTCCTTACAGACAGAGTGACCAAGGGTCTGGGAGTGAAGGGTGCTGTTAGAATCCCAGTAGAAGCCATATTTGAAACTTAGAATACGAACTTCAGTCATGTGATCAACGAAAATAACAAAACTTCATTAAAATGTTATCTTTGGTGATTTAAAATTTCAAAATTTATAGAAAACAACCATTTATTTGGAGGAAAATGGTAATCACCCATTTGTTTTCAAAGTTTACATATTTGCCTTATATACTGTTAAGGAATTTTCCTTTTGAATCAAACTCCATTACCAAAACACCATGAATCTGTAAATACCTGCACTGACAAGTGCCCCTCACCTGCTGCTCAGTGAAACACTTGAGCACAAACACAAGGTCTATGTGCCAAAAACACATTTCAAAAAACAGAACATGGAAGCTTTGACAACTTTTCACACTTCTCTGTTTCACTCAGTGACTAAACTTCATCTTCTTTCAGTTTTCATTTATACATTTTTGTTTGTGTGACTTTTCAAAGAGGGTCTCGCACTTTTACTGACCTGGCATGAAAACAATGAGGAATTCCTGCCTCAGCCTCTGCCTCCTGGGTACTCATATTCCAGTCATAAAGTGCTGAATTAGACAGAGTTTTTTTAGGAACAGAACTGATATAGGTATATAAATAAACATTTAAACACACACACACACACACACACACACACACACACACACACATATATATATATATATATATTAGTTTTCAGTTTTTTGCAATGATAAGACAGTGAAATGCTTAATGTATTTTAGATTAATTTGAGTGCCTTACAGGCTGTGGCCTAAGTAGTTCAACATTGACTCTCTTCTGACATACTGGTCAGCATCTGGTAGTTGTTCAGTCCATGAGATTTGATATCTCAACAGTACCCATATGTTAATGGAGTCCCAAGGAGTTCATAGAGAGTTACTAGTCTTCAGTTTACTTAGGAATCCCAAGAAGTAAGTTCTAACACCACGAAGGAGATGACTCAGAAACAGGACACATGAACTTACAAGTGAGAGTGAGGTGAAACAGGGAAAAGGCAAATATTATTCCATATTATTGTACATGGACTGCCCTCCAAAGGTATGTAACAGATTTTGAGGGGGTCTTTCCACTTCAAGTGACCCAATAAAGAAACTCCTTAATAGGTAGCCTAGATGCTTAGGTTTTGATCGATTCCAGATGTACTCAAATTGACAGCCAAGTTAAATCATTATGGCCAACATATCTGAGTAACATTCTTTTATATAAAATTGTAAAATACTTTATTCCCATGAGTAAAATCATTTCAAGTCCTTGAAGCAATAAGATGTTAAAGTACTTGATAATTTTAAAATTGTTCTCATAGTTTTGAAAGACTTGATTTTATTGAAGCTATGTTCTTTATCCTTCCTGTAAGTTCATATTATCACATAAAATAAGAAAGCATATGTTCTTAGAATTCCAGACTAATGATGATGAGGTCATCTAAGTTACTTCGTGATAGTATTGAAAGGCTTTAAAGCTTCCTTGATTAGCTAAGTACCTCATTAATTTTAAGATGGACAAAGTATCTTATCACCTCAGTGTCTGTGTATTTGTCAATTTGTAGAATAAAGAACACATATAGAAGTTTTGGAAAGCACCTTCTTAAGTTAAGGCTTTCTGAAAAAACAGGCTTCATTATACATGTGCAGATTTATGTGGATTGCATAGGTTAGGGAGATGATCAAATTTTAAGTATTAAATAAACCTGGCAGCACTGGAAAGAATTGAATCAGTCCACACTAAGTTACAGAGACCAAGTAAATGCCAGTTTAAAATAAGGATGATGGACTGGAGAGATTAAATGGTTTACTGGATTTTAAGAAAAAAGAGAGAAGACACAGAAATGTTTAAATTATTTGCCTATGAACCAGGTGAATGGTAAAGTCCTTTGAGATAATAAATAGTGAGTAAATCATTTTATGCAGTTTAAATATATAAAAGTAACCTATGGATTAATATCCGGATCTTTGATTCGATTCCATTGGTCAACATCTCTCTTTTTATGCCAATA
>JAQHUG010000253.1:2481368-2505948 GCA_028555095.1 Dicrostonyx torquatus | reverse complement strand
GGAGTAAATGTAAATTTTTCTTTTAACAATAAAAAAAAATTTTAAAAAGTATGACTATGAACGTCTGAACAAACCCCTCCCCCTTTTATTGCTCAATTGATATTTTAGCTATAAATTTTAGTTTTAACATCGTATCACTTTTAAAATATTAATTTTCTTTATAATATAGGTTCTAATGCACTCCAAACTGATCTCATATTTGCCCCATAGACAAGGCTGGCCTTGATAATTTTCCATCATCTTTCTACCTGAGTGCCAGGATTATAGTCTTAAAGCATCAGGCATGGCCCTTTTATTTTTTACAAAACCATATATGTCTCCTCAGCCTCAGCTCACCCTATGACCACTTAAAAACCATATATGTATTTATATATGATTTATATACATATATATATCTCATGTAATTTACATAATATATCTCATGTAATTTAATACATATATATATATCTCATGTAAATTACATAAAATATATAACTTTGGTACATATGTGTATATACTAAAGTTGTACATTGAATAGCATAGCTCATATTTTCTCCTATTGCACAAGCTCTCATCCTGTCTCTAAAGAAATGTCCTTGCTCTCAGAGATGTTCGTACTAAGTCAGTGTGTATTAACGGTTCTGCTCTTTTAAGAAAGCAGCACTTTGATGTCGGGACCATTCAAGCAAGTTCTATATATAAATCTGACATTCTATTTATTCAGGACTATAATGAACAGATGAGTGTGTGCTTGAGGTGTGAAAGAAAGGCAGCATTACTACTTTATCTACAGCTACAATAAATGTCAAATAGGCCAGTCTTGTGAAGGCTTGATGTGCGTTCTCTGTACCATTTTACTTGTCTGCCGCCCAACGTAGATATTGGTGGATGCTACACTTTGTTACTGAAAGACTTTGTCTGTTCCATTCACTTAGTTGTAAAAGTACTGTCAGTGAAAGGTTATGATCAAATAGATAATAATCTAGCAGTAAATTTCAGTCAGCTGTTTCACAAATCATTGTGACACATGCTTAAATGTCGTTTATTCCGCAGGAGGACCCAGGGACCCAGGCACAGCGTTACTTCTCATACAGGGCCATATAAGAAATATTTCCCACCCTGGCTTTGGTTTATACACAAAGACTTACTGAAGTTTCCCTATAGTCTTCTATTTATACATTCTGAATTGTTCTCAAAATAAATTGAGGTTCATGTGGTAAAGAATAAAATTAATCCTGGATTTTTAACATCTCATATAGGAAAAACAAGAATTTTTATGTTCCCAATGACATTGAGTAATGTATTTTCCAATGCTATACTTTACAAAGACAGGAGTCTTGAAAATGTATTATAAGATTAAAGATACCTTTATACTGTTGATGACACACTTTGATATATAGGCTCCACTCATAGATTCTGAGAAAAAACAAAGCTTTGGTGGAAATATGGGACTATTACTTACATTTGAACAGCATCTCAAGTGTTCCTGTGTCTCAGTTCTATCTGTAATCTGTTCCTATCACCTCTTCTCTGCACCAAACAAAGAGGATCATGTTTCTGATAAGCATACAAAGATTGCTTTTCACTTGTATTTATTTTCATTTTTAATTTACTAAAATGTCTGAGAATTGGCATGATGGAAATTGATGGAACAACACTCTGAAGATTTCATGGGAGGATTCCGACTTTAATGTCAATCTGACCTGTACACCGAAATACTCTTTCATTAAATAAATAAAAATATTTCCTGACTGAAATATGATTTTGATCATACTTATAACTCCTGATTTGTTACAATTCCCACATACAAATTAAAAAGAATTAAACAATGATTTAATGTATAGTATTGATTAATATTTATGTTTAATAGTACAATTTCTATGTATTAAATGTTGGGCACTAGAAAAATAACTCAAAGGTTAAGAGCACTGGCAATTTTTCCAAATGACCTAGTTCCAATTCCCAGCACCCACATGGTGACTCACCCATCTGTAACTTCATTCCAAGGGGATTTGACACTTTCTTCTGGTCTCCATGTTCACTAGGCATACATATGATTGACAGAAAGATGCTCTGTCATAATCCTCTCCATGTTTCTAACAATTGAATGTTTACATTTTATAAGAATATATTAATTAATATTATCCACATTAATTATTTTCTTATGGATGTTAAGATTAAAGACATAATTTAAAACATATTAGTTTATTTTCTATTGCTGTAATAATCATCATAACCAACTCAGAAGTATATCTAAATCCGCATAGATGACAACATTTGGAAGGCTAAATTGTGCTGTGTTGGAATGTTTATCTTTCTATATGTATTTGTCTATGAACTGCCTATCTATCTATCTATCTATCTATCTATCTATCTATCTATCTATCTGTCTGTCTATCTACCAACCTACCTATCTCTTATCTATTATTTATGTAATTTGGCTGCAAATCTATTCTATTCTTATCCAAAGAAAATTTTCATTCAATTTTATTTTTAATTCATAATAAAATTCATTCATCTACATGCTATGAAGGTATTTTATATCAGAAAGAGGCAATAATATAACTTGCTCGTCTTTCCTGACACTAAATTAAGCCAAATCATACCACCATGCCACAGTTATGAGCCTGGAAAAAAAAAAGGGAGACAATGATTCAATATTCTGCTGAAATGCAGTATTTGCTGATGGTGCGTCTGCAAGACAGCTGACCTGGCAGGGTACGTCTGGTGTTTCTTAGCTCAGGGTTTTCCATTCAACATTTATGCTCTTATCTCTTCATTGCACATCAAGAACACTACAACACTATGTCTGCAGAAGAAATTATGTTTTCCTACTACCCAGTTCCCAGTTTCAAGCTTACAGTGTAACACTTACCCATCTCTCAAATTTGACATTACAATTCATTTACCATTAATTTTGTGTGGACATACTTTCTTGTTTCAGATACAGCTCTGAACAGTTCCTGTCTGGTTATTATTTGCTGATTTTCCTATTCATCCATTCTATAGATTCCATTATATAGAATCGCACCACTTCTCTTTCTTCCTTTCTCTTGGCACTTAACCTCCCAACTTTCTCTATTAGACATACTCTTCTTGGAGGTTAGAGCACCCTTTCTTGCTGATCCACTATTTTCTTTGTTATATTCTTAATTGGATGTAAACTCAGGCAAATGCTACCTAAGCAAAGTTATTTATCTGATTCTAGAACCCATGAAAAATTCCCCCACACAATCTTCCACAAATTTCACATAGTGTGATAGTTTGAGTAAACGGAAAACCTTTGCCCTCCAAAACCTCTTTCAATTTCTACTCCATTTCTCTGGTTACTTACTCATCTCCTTTCAGATTGTATGAATTTATCTTTGTTTTCACCTCATTTTAGCTTACTGCGAGATTAAACACTTTAGTCTGCAAATGACATTAGAAGTGCTTGGCTTAATAAAAACAGCACGGTGAATGATCTGTGTGCTACATTATATAGGAAGATTGATGAGTTTATTGTCCTTGATTATTATGCTTACCTGTGGACTTCTGACAAGAAATTTACAGAAAGACATATCTAGGAATGCTTCATTCTATCCTTTCTGGGATATTGCTAAATGATTGGTTTAAGTTATATGACCCGAGACTACTGGAAAGGATTATTTTCTAGGATTTGCGTACCAAAGAGGGCAGTGCCAGGGAAGCTTTGAAGCTTTGAAGCAGAGGAGATACAATCTTTTAACATGTACAGGGTTTTCCTTTAAAAGGAATTTTTAGAAAGGTCTTTAATTTTCATCAAAATTGAAGGCTAAAGAATCCCTTGCACTTCTCCTACCCTTGCATAATTACCACAGACCTAGCAGAGAAATGCATTTGTTATGCTCAATGATCTCCAATAATCATTGTCATCCAATGTTGAAAGCTAAGTCGAAGAGGTCACTCTGCTGATTACTCACAATTTCACTCTTTGTATTATCTTAAGTCTGAACAGATGTATCATAATATAAACATCATTATGGTTTGTATAGAGTACGTTTATAGTCCTAAATTCCCTAGTTCTTCCCATTCATTCTTTTGCTCCAGTGATTTTTGGCAATGAATGAGAATTCTTGTTTGTTTGTTTCCATAGCTTTGACTTTTTAAAGATATCATCTAGTAGTAATCTTACAGTATAAACCATTTTTAGACTAATGTATGTTAGTCAGTAATATGTATTTAAGTATCCCATTTTTTATTTCTTGCAAACCTCAATTATTTTAGTGCCAAATTATAGTGCATTATTTTTTGTCTCACATTTACCCATTCACATATTGAAGAATCTTGACTGTAGCAAGATTTAGAATTATAAGTAAATCTGTATACAGATTCTTATATGAACATACAGTTTAACCTTAGTTAAAATGAGGTGAGTAATATTAGATTTAATTTTTTAAGAAAACATCTTCCAAAGATAGATTCAGTATTTAACAGTCATGAGAGCAGTTCCTGTTGTTCATATCATTTACATTAGTTTGTACTTTCAAGGTTAAGAGGTTTTTCTCCTAATCATACAAAATTTTATTTTTATTTGTTGAGAATTTTTATATATAGCTAAAACAGGATTTGAACAAATCCACCCCCATGTGCCCATATTTTATTTTTCCCATAATCTCTACCAGCTTTACTTTCCAATTTCAGAATTTCTAAATCTTTTAAAGTTCACCATGATCAAATAAATTTGTTTCTAAAACTTTGTTCATTCATCTTTGAGAGTTGCATTCAGTGGACTTCTAGCTTAATCCATCCCATACCACAGTTCCTCCCAGATCTACACCTCAAGGTTCATGTTTGTTCTTTCTCTTAACCAAAAAAAGAAGTGATAAAGCCACTAACAAAACAGAAGTCTAATTGTGTTCAGCAACTATTTCTGAGCAGGACCTGTTCTGAACTCTGGTTGGTATAACCAGTGTCACTCCACTGAAGAAATAGTTTTCCCTCTCCCAGTCACTATTGGCTCCAAACAGAGTCTTGTTTAGGAGTAACACATTGGAACAAGTTTCTCTCCTTAGAGCTGATGTTCCGACTTGAGCGTGTGTAGCAGGTCATGTGGATGCTGTTTTGGCTTCGGTGAGTTCACATTTACAACTGTCTTGTTGGAGTTGTGTGTACCTTCTGGTTCTCATAATCTTTCCACCCCTTTTTCTCATAGACCCCTGATCTTAGAGTGGAGGGATTTGATAAAGGTATTCTATTTATGGCTCGGTGCTCCAAAGTCCCTCACTCACTGCGTGTTGTCCAGTTGTGGATGTCTGCATTCATTACCATGTACGTCAAGAAGAACCTTCTCTGCTAAGGATTGAGCAATGCACTCTTAGGAGTTTTATATAATATAATAGATCAATTTATGAAAAGTCTCATCTTAACAATATTATATATTTTTATTCTTCTATATTGCTTTTATCTTCAATTATTATTTTCAATTTCTGTAACAGTTTCATAGTTTATGCTCATGTTTTGTTAAACTGATGTGTAAGCATTCAGTTAGTTATATATTACTGTAAATTATGTTTTGTTTTTAGAGTCAGTTGAATTTGTTTATGTTATATAGAATGATGTTTGACTTGTTCAGCTTTATATCTTGAAACCTTGTCTTAATTGCTAATCAGCTTCTAGAGTTTCAGTGTCATCACTGATGATACTTTGACAGAGATGCTTTAGTTACCTGCTTGCAAACACAGTTTCACTTATCCCTTCGCTTAATTCTTCTTAAAAATATTATTTAATTAGGAAGCACTATCAGCATGATTAGAAAGGAGTGGTGGGCAAGAACAACCTCCCATTCTTCTTGATGTTAGTAGGAAGTTATGAGTTCTTGTCTCCTAATTGTTCTGTTATATATATATATATATATATTTCTACTGAATATATTTTACTAGGAAGAAGCATCCATATATAGATTTCATACATAGATTTCATCAATAAAGTATTTTGTACTTCAAATTTTTCTATGTATATCATGAGATAAAAGATTTTCCTTAATATGTTGACATGATGGAGGAAAGTTAAATATTAAAATTTATTTAGGATTATTAATCTATTATAATCCTAAGTTTCTTGAACTTATTTTAATATTCTAGTCTTCCACGTTGAAGAACTATGCTCAGGCCTTTATATCTTAGGTTTAGCAGCAATCTGTATATAATATACAGCTTGTGAAAGCCGTGCCTTTAGCACTTTAAGTGTATTTGCATGTGTCTCCATGTAAACCAGACTCTTCAGAAAGCTTGGTATCACTTTGCATCTTCAGAATTAAAGTGAAGAAAATTTGCATTCATCTTGATTAGCATTTGGAAGGTGAAGAGAAGTTTCCTTAAATAAGAGCGCAGATAACTATAACTGTATGTGTGAGAGTTCAAATGTTGCAAAGTTGTCCCATCTCAGTTTATCAAGTGCTAAGCTGCAGAAGTCGATTCCTCAGCTCCGTTGGCACAGATAAATAGGGCAGGTCTAAAAACCAAATAGGAACTGACTTTCATAAACGTATCTGCAACAGTAAGACACTTAGTAAATGACATATTCGGTATAGATTTGGTATGGAAAGTGAAATTACATTGGACTAAGGGCAGCATAAACCTGAGATTAATAATTTAATTGACATCTTTGCAGAAATTAAAGGTGAGTTCCTAATGGGCCTCTTAGTGTGTGACCTAGAAATAGCAGACCTTACTAATGGAGCCTGAGTTTAAAATTGTTCTGTACGAGTTTACCCTTTCAAACAGAAGAAAACCTCTTTCCCCATCTCCCCATTTCACACCCCGTGAAAAGAGGCACATTTGAAAACTGTAGATCCAACTTCATCAGGGCCCCCAGTGAAGTGACTGGAGGTATCTGCTCCTGTGTTATTTTCAGAAACAATAGTGTCATGAAATTGCTGAAATTGTGGTATCAGCAGGAAGCAGTACAAAGAACTGCTAATGGGAGAACAAAATACGAACAGAACAGCTACTTGGATGTCTTCCTGACAAGCTTCCCAGTGTCTACTGCTGAACTAGTTACAAACAAATGTGAGGGAATACAGTAAATGCTGGTGTGGAACCCAGGCAGTCTGACCCTGCCAGAAAGACAGTGACTTCTTCCCCTTTAAGCCTCAGGCAATACTTTAGAATACACCTCCTACTCCAGTGCGGTACTTCTCCAACTGCTGTATGAAGACTGCTTGTTCATTCCTGGCTAAGCAAAACCAAAATAACGACTTAGAAATTATATTATTAAAATCACTGCTTAGCCTATTAGCTCTAGCTTCTTATTGGTTAGCTCTTACATCTTATTTTAACCCATTTCTTCCTTTCAGCATCTGTCTCAGGTGGGGCTACCTGACTTCTCCTGACTCTGCCTTCTTTCTCCCAGAATTCAGTCTATTCTGCTCTGCGCAGGCCCAAGACAGTTTCTTTGTTAACCAGTGGTTTTCACAGCATACAGAGGGGAATCCCACATCTTCCCTTTTCTGTCTAAATAAAAAGGAAAGTTTTAATTTTGACATAGTAAAATTAAATATAACAAAACAAGTATCAAGCAAGAATTACAGTTAAAATATTTATATCTACTTTATCTTTTATCCTAAGTAAAGAAAACAAAAACTATAACTATCTATTATTCAATTCCATCAAAGACTTCAGAAGGATATAATATTACCTAAGTAAGCAGGAAGTGCATTGTAAGCAATTTCCAAAACTCTAGAGAATTGACAGAGACATCTCGCTGCTTAGACAGTCACCCAAAGTTCTTCTGTACCATTGGTGCATCCATCTTCAACGTATAATATCCATCAGACTTTTCCATGAAGCAGAAAATTTAAATGCAGTTCCACCTAATTTGTCAGTCATTTCTTCTGTGTCCTGTAAAATGTCTGACAGATTCTTCCATGAAGCAGGAACCACGAAGGATCATCTCACCTTTAGACAAGTTAAGAAGTTGTTTCTCTTTGAGTCCTGCATATCAGTTCAAACGGCATTGCATCAAACAGTCCAGGCAAGAGCAGTTTCTTGCCAAAATGGCTAACCTCTTCAGTGCCCATATTTCTCTTGAAGTGGAATGGTGCTGTCAGGAGCAGGTGTGTCTCACTGTCATAAAAACTCCTAAGGTTCTAAAACATTTTAAATGCCATATTCTGAAGGTATCTGAAAGATTTGAATAATACCTATCTGAAATATATCTCTATATATCTAGAAAACCTAAATAACAGGATTACAATCTTGACTATTAAAGATGATTATCCATTAACCTATATTCCTTAATTATACATTACATTTTAAATACGCTGCATAAACAAAATACCTTAATCAAAAGCAGAAATATACGTAAACAAAATTGATCTTAAATTTCTATCAATAAACCAAAATCTACCTCTATAGCATATCCCTTTTAAATGTAAACAATCATTTACAAACAATCATTTAGGGAATTGGGATATACCTCTCGCCAAACTGCTTCTTTATTTTTGTTCGGCAAAGTATATTTGGGAGTGTTCACAGTGACCTTTTGGTGGGTCTTCATCAAATCACATTAGTCTGGGAGAATTCTATAAGTTCTCACCTTCTATGGAAATAAAGCAGAACCTCTTTTCCAACGCAATATATACTTAGACTCAAACTTTGAAGTCAAAACACTATCAAAATATGTATGTTGGCTTAGTTTAACAGTCCCCAGAATCAAATGTCTTTCTGAAATCAAAAAATTTAAAGAAATCTCAATAATATACATAATCCAGACTTTCTGTGTATATTCCATATTTACTTGGCTTATTTTTCTTTATTCCAATTAATTTTATACATGTTTATTCTCTCTTTAAAGACTTTGTTATATTTTTAATAAACCATTTACTTCTTTTTATAACTCTCTATATGCTTTTGCTTCTCTCTCCAAACTTACCTCCATTTATCCAACACTGTGACCCATTTAGAGGTCTTTTTTTTTAATAAGAATCTTTATTGTGAATTTGTAATTATCTTCTGACCAGAGGAGTCTTTGTTTTTTCTTTTCTTTTCTTCTGTTCCTTCTTTCTTTCTTTTGTTTTTTTGCCAAGCAGGCATGGCTAGGGTCAACAATGCCCTGTCTGTTGGCTCTGCCTATTCCAACATGCAGGAAGCATGTTACTACCTCTGAGACTGCCCAGTGGGGGCCATCATCCCCACCTTAACTCTGGAAAGAACCTTGCAGTATATAAACCCTTTTTATCTTAGTAAAAGCTAAATCTGCCACACAGTGCTCTGCAAATATCTCTGTGTATGGCAGTGGGAATCCACCATGTTCTCCTGCCCATGTATGCCCAGTAGACCTGATTCCATTGCCTGTCCAGGTGGGGAGTGCTGAGCCATGGGCATGGTCTCAGCTAGTTTCCTACTGACCATGAGTGGGCACATAAGCATCCAGACCCAAAGTTGGCAGTGGGCATCAGTCCCAAAATTTTTAGAGCATTTTTGAATGCCAATTTGTTGGTGGAGGCTGCTTGTTTTGTTCCTAGCTGCTGAACCCCAAAATAACCACTCAGAAACTATATTATTTAAGTCATTGATTGGCCTATTAATTCTAGCTTCTTATCGTTTAGCTCTTAAATCTTAATTTAACCCATTTCTATTAATCTGTGTATTGCCACATGGTTGTGGTTTATCAACAAGGTTCTGTCTGGAAACTATCTCTGGTGGGGCTACCTGGCTTTTCCTGACTCTGCCTTCATTTTCCCAGAATTCAGTTTAGTTTTACCTGCCTATCTCTATTCTGGTCTGCACAGGTCCAAGACATTTTATTTATTTATCAATGATATTCACAGCATACAGAGGGGAATCTCACATGATCCAATTGCTGTTCTTTCATCAAATATCACATCCTCCCTCCCCTTAAAAAAAGAAACACACAAAATATATTTATGTATTTCTTCAACAAATGCAGTGAATGCCTGACTTGAAGTGGACACAATCCTTTGCTTTTAAAGGAATTTCAAGCACAAAAACTATAAAATTCTGTTATTCGGATATTTGTAAATGGCAAAAACAAATAATAAAATATATTGGTATAATAATTTTTCAATATATTATTCTGACACTCTATGCAGAGTTAGGAAAAGAACTGAGCAATTAGAGAGTTACAATTTTAAACTATGTGACAGAAGATTTAGAAGGGAGTGTACATGCTGTGGGAAAAAAGCAGGTTTCAGCTTCCTGGCTCTGGCTCTGGGCTCCTGCCTCTCACGTCAGCCTTGTGACATTGGGACATGTACTTCTCTCTTCCAGTTGTTGATCTCGAGTTCCTAAGCAGGGATCATGTAATACTTTTTTTGATTTTCTTGACTGAAGGATTTGCATTACCGTGTTAGCATAATAGCAGATTGTAAGAATAGTGCATAGATTTCCTCAACATCATTTTTTGTTGTTTGCTTGCTTTTTACTCAGAAAATAATGTCCACACCAATTTCGAGACCCACTAGTTTGAAAGATCAAAGTTAGTTCTTTATGTCCAATAATCTGAATGCCTGTTCAAGAGCATGAAGAAGCCCTTTGCTTTTCAGAACTACTGTATTGTGAGAACTTTAGCTAAACCCCACAAGTCACTGTTAAATGTCACAATGCTATTCCTCAACCAGAAACCATTAACATGCTTTGAAGCATCCCTTTGTAACATTACCTCGCAAAACATTCTCTAGAATGATTTTCCCATATTTTCATTAAAAAATACTTTTCATTTTAGCACTTTATATGACCTTTTCAATGTGGTTTTTCACCTTCATAGACATAATAGTTGAGAAAAACCACATCATTGTTTCAACAACAATTTTTCAGCAGAGAAAAATCTACTCTAATGTGAAATACAGCTATCTATCATATAATATGCCTTTGTTTTAAGACTATTTAGATGTGAAAGTTTGCTTTGGAATCAGGGAAATGTATGGTCCACAGTTTATGTCTGTTGTTGCTTCTTGGCAATTCTAAGAAACTAAAGAATTATTCATAGTCGTCTCCTTGTCTAGATTCTGCCAGAATGTAAACAGAACTCAATAAATATGCTCTCAATGATTTTAAGAACAATTGAAAAATGCTTTAAATTTAAAAATCATAGGTTAAATTTTGAACAAATTTCAGATAAAATTGGCTTTTAATCTTTAATTTTTGGGCCTTCCTCACTCTAAATTGCATATAGTTAGGGTTTAGTAAAATCAAATTTAACATGTGAGTGTGAACATAAGCACAATTTTAAAACCTTTCCATTGCTGTGATGATAAATGATAACCAAAAGGGACTTAGAAAAGGAAGAGTATGTTTTGGTTTCTAGTGCTAGAGAAATAAGGGTCAATCCTGGTGAAGCCTCATGGCAGCAGATAAGTATGGTAGCCAGACTATAAAGACAAAAGTCCATATACTGAACCCCAAATGAGAAGCAGAGTAACCCATCTGGAAGTTGAATGAGAGTAGAAACACTGAAAGTATACCTTGAGTTATAAAATTCCTTAGGAATTGTGGAATTTCTCACAACCTTACCAAAGAGCATGACCAACGGGAATCAAGTTTTCAGACATTTATGCTGTGGGACCATCATAATCTCTGCTCCAAAATGTCCCACACTCAGAGGGACAATTCAGATAGAAGATGCACTGTGCTAGAACATCTCAGTGGCTACTTCAGGATAGATATAACTCTGTTAATAATCCTCTTAGCAGAATTATTCATCCTTAATGTGGCTTGCATTAGAAGGCATTGCCATATGGGTCTAGGCAACCCAAACCTTGAATTTTCAGTTCTGGCACACTTGTATTATTTGCTAGAAACTCAATTACTTCATATTTGCCAGCAAACACATAATCTCTATCATATAAAATAAAGATCCATTTTAGAGGTAGGACTTTCTAGAATAAGAACTTTGTAGAAATGATAGCATGTATGAGGCATTGCCTTTGAGTTTCATATTATGAAGTGGCTGAGAACAGGTACAATACTAAAACTAACAAGAACAATAATGAAGATAGAGTAATACTAGGATTTATATCACCACTATCCTTGACAACACAGCTTCTGCAAATACGAAAGTTCTCATGCTTAGGCATACTTAATGAAGGCAGTGAGCATAAGCCTAAGGGATTATTTGTCCTAGTAATGTCCTTATACCAATGAACTGACTCCCTGGACTTTGGGCATGTGGAGTCTGCTTGAAACCTGATCCTACTGATACCTTTTAACACAAGAGAGGAAAAATCACTACAGTTTTACACTTGCCAAGTTATGTGCACATTTCTACAGATGGAGACTGCTCATTCACTCATTTCTCAACCCTCTCTAAACACAAATAATAGCACAGAAACTAGATTAACTAAACTGCTGCTTGGCCAATAGCTTAGGCATACATCTAGCTAACTCTTATATCTTAATTGACCCAACGTTTTTATTAATCTGTGGATTGGCCAAGGCTACGGGTCTCGATGTTTGTCTCCCTCAGCAGCCATATTGTGTCTCCTTGACTCTGCCTACATTCCATATATACCTCTCCAGCCTGGCTATATTCTTCTAAGTCATTTGCCCAAACAGCTTCTTTATTAACTGATGGTAATAAAACATATTCATATCACACAAAGGGAAATACAACATCACATTTTTGAGGTCAAAGATAGTTGTATATAAAATTATATTAAATTATAAAACAGAAATCATAGAAAACACTGATGGATAATTCCCAAGGTGAACTACCTTCATATACCTATGCTCGTAATATGGCAACATAGAACAATATACCACAAGATCCTTTAAAGGATTGTTTTCTGATAATGACATAATAAGCTTATTAGGAATGAAACACTCCTATCTAAAAAAAGAAACCAAATCAGTCAATCAATAGATATTACCACAAAATATAAAGTTTTTTTTATTTTCTTATAAAACCCAAGATCTAGAATATTCATTCATGTCAAGAAGGGATCTTGGGATAACCCACTGGCAGTGTTTCTCTCTTCCCTGTGGAACTGTCACCATCAGTTTTTGAAATTCAATTACTGGAACGATTAGGGAAGATGATGGATGTCAACATCTACTTTCCATTCAGGGTCACACACATGTACATATGCATGTATTCTTGTAACTATGCATACACACATGAATACACAGAAACACGAATATCTCTCAAAATGTCTTAGGATTTAATTGATTTCCTGATTATTGTAGAGATATTTTAATCTGAATATAGATGTGTTTATTTAATGTTGATTTGATATTAAGATGAAATCGTCACCAGGAGAGTAAGTTTATGTCAGAAAATATAAAGTTCTTTTTTTAAAAAAATATAGTTCAACCTAGAGGCTAGAGAAATTTCATAATAAAGTTTCTAGAAATTGTAGTTGAAGACAGTAAGTTCCATGTTGTAAAGACCCAAGAGTTGTTTTGAAAAATATCAGAGTGGACATGTGTCTCCATAGTAGCCCCAGAGGCACAGCACAGTCATCACATTGCACTCTCACCTGACAATCTTGGCATGAGTTTGAACTCTACAAACTCATGTACCGACACAAAGGACCAGAAAATGATCAAATACTTTATGTTCTTCTTGGGGAGGTTTGGAAACAGAACCATTTTCATAGCACCTCTGATAAATTTCTTGCATTTTTGCCAATGGAATTATTTTCTTCTCTTTTAGAATTCCCTAAGAAAGCTTTTAAAATGTTGCATGTACTTCATGCAATAATGTCTATCCAGCAAAAAGAGTACAAATAAATTATTGTTGTGAACTATAGAAATTACTAAAAATTGGCTATAAATTCCATTCAGTGTATCTAGTAAATACAAATATGATAATGGAAATAATCCAACTTCTTTACCTCACTGGGAGGTTGTAGAAGACATGCAGTAACATGTATATTATTGACCTAAGTTCATGTCCAAAGGCTAGTGTGATCAGGCTTTTTCGATGAGATCAATTCATGTCACAAGAATAGCTCAGTAACTTTTGAAGGGTCAGAAATTTAATTCATTCTATATAAAAATTGTCTTCCATCTTCATTGTTTAATGAATTGTCAATATATAAAAGTAACATGTTATAAAATGTGTAAGGCATGCATCAACGTCTGTAGTCTGTTTATATCGAGGGTATCTGACATGTTTACATGTCCATGTTTGTTTATCTTCAGTTCCTAATGAATTTCCTAGGAAACAAAATAGTTAAACATTCATTGTAAATAAATATTATTTACAACTAATAAATATTGAGCATAAACTATCTGATGTGCAGATGTTTCTCACAAAGTGTTTATTGATGACTCTGATTCCCTTAGACCCTTTTTATGCTGAAGGCATTTTACACTCAGAAAAAGAGCATTGTAATATAACACTAATCTTTCTAACATTACATTCATGATCACAAATGGAAAATTGCTTAAAATGTGTTGTAAAATAAAAACAAACAAACTTAATGAATCTTTATAGCATACATGTTTCTATTTAGAAATAATAGAAATACTGTAACATACTCAGACACATAAATGTTCATATTGAAGCAATAAAAGAGGTATATTATGATAATAGTACTCATAGTAGATTAGTTTCTTCATACTCTCTATTTCACAGACTAAAAAAATGTTTACTACATTCATAACTTGTAAACCAATTAACCAAAATAAAATTTCCAGGAATATGTGGGAATCAACTATACATCTTTTGTGGAAATGAAAAGAAGCAATGTCGGTCTGGGCTGAAAGGGATTCAATTATATCACAATTAACAGCCATTTAATTTTTAGTATTTGTGTTGTTAGTTTAAAACAAATTCCACCAAGTGTATATGATGTTTATACACCAGGATCTTGATACCATGTTAGAACAAACATGGAAATCGTGTACTATCAAGCTATCTGTTACATGTTATTATAAATTTTAGTGAGATATAGCAATGACAGCAATTTGGACCTTTGGCTTTATTATAGCATTTCATTCACTTTCACTATTTGTGGGTTTTTTTTACTGTTAGAATAATAAAATTTGTACAATTAATAAATAACTTTATTTATAAAAGAACGTTTAATTAGTGATTTGCAATTTAATATGGTGAAGTCTTTCTATATATAATCATGTGTCTAAAGCAACTGTGTGAACACATCCTGTACATAAACATTTCATCTAAATTAGGTGGCGACTTTTTATTGAGGAACACAAGACTTGCTGAATCTCTATTACAGTTTTCTATATTTGTACCAAGATTTTTGATGAGTATCCAATCAAGAATATTAGTTACATTTTTGTAATTGTTTTATTATTTTTGTATACTTATTTTAGCAAAACAAGTATACACTTGTTATATTACTTGTTAACTTACAATAAAATCTATAAACATCTCGCTTTCTTTTTGTATATTTTATTTGATATAATTCACAATATAAAAACAAAATGAACTAAAAGGAATTTCTACTTATTGCATTGAAGTTACCGTATAGGATTATATAAATTGTACATTCATGCTGAGCTGTTTTGTAAACTCCCAAGGAGATGATCCAGTCTCTAGTCACTGTCCATAGGGCAAGAAGACAGATTAAAGAAATATAATAATTCCACTTAAGTCTAACTTTTAAAATCATGAGTTTATAAGTCTTATTTGCAGAGTGTGTGGTAAGAGTTACCATAGGTGCATGATTCACTCAGAAGTAGTTCTGTTACCACCATGCAGGTGAAGACTCTTCTCCAAAAGGCTGCTAGCTGCTCAACAGGTCAGAGATCCTTCCTTTTCAGTGTTTGTTGCAACTCTGCAACACAGAGTAGGGTACTAGGAATCTCATCAGTTTCTCCTTTCATAGACTTGTAAATACTGTTTACCTTCTAAGTGTCATAAACTTTCTTCTCTCTAAGGAAACAGTGTTTGAATTTGAAGGAAATTGGTATACATCACAAGGTAATGCAATGTTAACATAAGAATGTTACCATACATAGAATCAGTCTGTTGAACCATTAAAATATTATTAAATTTGCTTCTTGTGTGTGTGTGTGTGTGTGTGTGTGTGTGTATGTGTGTGTATGTATTTCACACTATATGTGTGATTAATTCGGGGCTGAGCAGCCGGGAACAAACAAGTGGCCACTAATATACAAAAAGGACTTGTATATTAGTGAATTCTATTTGTGAATTACGGATCCTTCTCTTTACAAAAATGCCATTTTATTCAATTTCCAACTTAATAAAGTGCTCTCATACTTCATAACTCAGAACAATCAGGCAGAAATGTTACGATTCATGAAAAGCTTTTTCCCTTTAAGGAAAGACAAATCAATTTATCAACTCATTTGTATGTTTTTTAGTTTCTGTGAATTGATTGCAATGCAAGGTAATCATTTAATATGTTTTCTAAAAATTATATTGAACATTTACTTTTCTTCAAGAAGAGATGGACTTCCAATCTCTAGTCAGTCTCAAAATAAGTTTTCAATTTTCAGTTGCTAAGGTTCCTTGTGTCATGCCCCATTACTGTTACTATGTTCAAGGCTTATACCTCACTACATCACACTATTTAGTTGATGGAACCCTGTTGATGTGGGGCCTTATAGAAGGGTTTCAGATCATTGGTGACATTCTCTTGATGTCATAATGCATCTCAGTTATGCACTGACACTTTTATTATTCTTCATTCTTTCTTCTTGATATGCCACTGCACCTTAGAAGCCATGAAATGAAAATTATAAAACAGAAAACCTAAATAAGCTACTTATTCTCATAATTAGGTATCCAGTAGTATTTATTAGAAAATTAAGAAATAATATAGCTATATTGACCACTTTAAATATGTGAATTATTTGACATTTAGACACAATATATAAGAAGAATTTATGTACTATTAACTTCTATTGAAATTTTCAAATATGAGATTAAAAACATTTTTCCAGAAAAAAATAAACAAATCAAATCAAATCAGAAATTTACAGTTGGTTCTTCAATGATAAATTTTCAAATCTCCCTCAGTACATTTTGCACCTTGTCTCTCTGCTTTGTTTTAGAAAGAATTGTAGTTCACCATTATTTATTTTATTTTTATTTTACAAATAATACGTGCATGTATTTATGGACTACCATGTAGTGTTTCCATGTATGTAACGGTATAAAATGATTTAAACAGCTGTGAAACACTGACATCAGTTCAAATATTTATGTTTTGTGATGAGAACATCAAAATCATGTAGCTATCTTGAAATAAAGTACAACATCATGTAAGTTATTTTCTTTATTGTTGTCGTTAAGATATGGTTAAAACTTCCTAAAGAAGGACAAATCTGTTTTGTTTCATATTTCTGTAGTTTCTGTCAGGTTGAGGAAAACATGGCTGATAGAGCAATCTACAGCATCATGGACAGGAACCAAAAGGGTGGCTAGATAAGGAAGCCAGTTTGGCAAAAAATTCCCAGAACGTTTTCCTAATTTCCCACTTGCTTCCCTTTCTCATAAATACCATCAAGTTCTGAATCCATCAAAGAATTAATCCACTGACTGGGTTGGATTAATCCATTCATTTCCTGCAGGTCCATTAGCTGGTGTTCAAACTCATAGTTTGTAATTTATAGTAAATATTTCATATTAAAGGCACACCAATTACTTTTAAGTATAGTAGGTTTCTTATCCAGTAGGAAAATATGTGTTCTTCCAATTCCACATCATTATACTCATTGACCAGCACTTTCCATCCACTAGAACCATGAACTTGGATTTTAAACATATGGCTCTAGTTCTGTTTTTTCTACTTTATTCTTTCATAACCCTTGAAAATAGTTTTCTGATAATTAAAAATATTATGTTCTCAATATCTTAAGTAAAATTGTGCATATTGCATGAAAATAATGACATTTTTAATCTACTAAGTCCAATTAGTGTTGCCCAAATATGCGTGGGTAAAAGATCACACGTTGGAATATGGGCAACCTGTCAGTAGTGGCCAACACCCAAATGACTCTGCCTCCCAAAGGAGGCACCTACTGCCAATAGCTCCTCAGCTGAGGATATGGCCTTCCCAAAGCCTCATATCCATGCTACAATTTTTTACTGGTTTGATCTTGTTCTGTCCTGCATAATTTTAGTAAAGAATTATCACTCTCTTAACCATTTTATCAATGAATTGTTCTTTGCAGAATTCTAGTTTTGGCCAGGATATCAGCCTAAGTATACAGAATTTTCCCATAGGTCTTCTGATCTAGCACCTTATAATTTGACTTTTCTCATATTTCGCAGTTTAATGTGTCTTTTGCTGTAAAATTTGAAGTGTATTGTATCTGGGAGGGACTGTCTAGTGAAATCTCACATACTTGTGTGAAAGTGAAGCAAATGAGCCAAGTGAGAACAATGCCAGTCTGTTTTGTGTCATATTTGCTATCTTTTATCTATTTTTCAAAGTATTTATGCTTTAAAATTGATTCCTATGTGTTTTAAACCAACCCCACAACATGCCATAATTTAGGAATACAAATAAATTTATAAATAAAACTAAGATTGAGACTGGTTCAAAAAATAAAACTTGGCTTTTTTATTGAAGCTTAACTGTAGATAAAAATACTTAATGTTGCCAGGTGGTCGTGGCCCACGCCTTTAATCCCAGCACTCGGGAGGCAGAGGCAGGCGGATCTTTGTGAGTTCGAGACCAGCCTGGTCTACAAGAGCTAGTTCCAGGACTGAGTCCAAAGCTGCAGAGAAACCCTGTCTCAAAAAACCAAAAAGAAAAAAGAAAAAAAAATGAATGTTAGTCTGATTATTTATGTTCAAATAACTGTTGATTTTAAATATGAGGCATTGAATAAGAACAAAATAAACTGTGGGTTTATCTAAACTGTAAAATTGAGAGATTTAGGGATTAGCCTCTGATCTTGCAATTCGGCTTGCAAGGATACCCCATAAATGTGGCTTATTTTAGAACTAGCTGTAGCTTATGATTCATGTTCTGTCACTTTGTTACATATTTTGCATGTAGTGGGCTGTGCCAACACTATACACTGACTATTTAATCTTGTACAGTCTTTGTGGGTCTGCCATGCATTAAATTATCTGCTAAAGGTTCATATTTAAGATGATAAGGATGTTTGATGTCATCCAAAAGTTATCGTATACATTAGATTCTGGATGGAGCTGATTGGAAACTTTAATGTGGTGACCTGCACATGAAGTTTCTACATACATTTACCCCTCTGTCTTTTGGTTTGGATGCATTCTACTATTTGGGACCATTGTCACATTGCTATTTATGCCATTATATTTTAGTTATTTTTAATATACATACCTCACTGATTAATTTTCCCTAATAACACATGCATTTCAAAGCAAAAATACTTAAAAGAATAAAAGTGATTTCAAACTCAGGGGGCAATTGCCCATTTAGTTGCTTTGTTGTGATCCTGTGGATGCCTGAGCATCAACCTGTCGCATATGTCTTGTTTGTAGTAGTAATCACCTTAGATCATCATTCCCAGCACAAGTCTTCACATACAAATTCCATCCAAACACATTCCTTCTTATGTTGAACAATAACTAGAAAATGAGTAAGCAGAGAGATGACTCAACTGTTAAGTGCACGTTTCAATCCTCACTGTACCCACATGGTAGTTCACAGTCAACTCTAACTCCAGTTTCAGGGCATTCAGAGACCACCTGTAATTTTTGTTGGCATCAGGCAAATATGCATGGCATGCATACATACATTCAGACAGAACATTCATGCATATAAAAAGAAATAAAAAATAATTTAATAAAATGAAAAAATATGTTTTTAGTATTTTAATCTACTCCACTTCAGTTTAAGTCCTCAAAAATTATGTCATTCCTCTGATTTGAAAAAAGAAATAAATTTCTCAACCATCCATACCATCCACTTTGGTTTTGTCTGTTTCCAGAAAGTAATTTGTCTGCCAAATATCAGTAAGCTTTGTTGATGCTGTTATTGCTAGTTAGATAAGAATGATCTAAATTTCTACCATTCTCTGTGTAATTCTATATTGTCTAAATATTACATTGCTACTCACACAATATTTACAAGACTTCTGGAAACACTTCATGTTGCTAATCAATGTCCATCTCAATCTTCATAATCTACTTTAATGTTATTGCCCATAGCAAGGGCTTATGGGAGTTTGTCTACAGGCTTCCAGCAGTTTTAAATGTAGTTGTGTAGATGAGTCTTGGCATAGTTAATAGTTTACTCATGTGAGTATTAATATTCACTGCATGAAAACTAATACTTGGTGAGTCATCAGCTAATGGTGCCTTTAGCTAAACTTTGCATATATTTTAGAAGTAAATTTTAGAAAAACATTTTTTTTCTTTTCTTTCACTATTGGGGACTAAAGCTGAATAAACCATATAATTTTCAGTTTTAGGATGCTGTTTAGCTATCTGATCTCTGTGGATTAGACTGAAATGTTTTTAGTGATTATCACTTGATTTCTGTGAATAACAAAAGATAAATTACAATATAAAAGAAATGAATAGCCTTCTGCAAAAGGAACCCGGAAAACACATGACAGAACAATTGCCTAACATATTCTGATGCCTTTTCCCAAACTTTCAGAGAAATCCTGGCCAAATTTTTCTAAATCTTTATCATTGCATTATCCAAGCTTTGTGTGATTAAGAGACCGGATCTTCAAGCTAATATCGCCAGCTATTTCGTCATAACTTACAGGAACTACCGCTTATATCACTGCATTAGGCAACATTTATCAGTATTAATATACTCTCTTCATAAACAGTGCATGTGTAAGTTAAAACACATAAGTCAGCTTCAGTTTTGACATTGTCTGCTAGCTACCTGAATTGAGATGTAAATTATCCTGAAACACTTCTAGGGTTTAGTACCTGAGGAGGAAATCTATACTCTGTAAAGATTTTAAGATCTCAATCGACAAGCTGCTTACCAAACCACTAAAATGGCGGATAATGCACTTCAGGCATTAGAATTTTCATGAGAAATGGCATTTGGTGGCTGTAAGCATTTCTTCAGAAATATGTTTTATTTTCACGCTGACAGAATTGAGGATGATGACAATATGAGTTAAATCGTGAGAGGAAGGAAAAAATGTCAGTGCCAAATATTTAATCTACAGCTTCCATCCTCGTAGAGAGAGTGTCAGAGCTCCAGTTTTGCACATTTTCAGCTATTGCTCACAGTCTGCCTTTAAATAGTCTTTATTGTTATAAGATGGTCTTCATTATTATAAATAATAATTCCAAAATAGATTTATAACAGGCTCTCCTTTCAGTACTTGTCATCTCTGTTTATTAAATAAACACCGGTAGTGTTGAAAACTGAATTTATATTCAGTACGGCTTTTGTTGGCAAGTCATAACTGAAGGAACGGTTATAACCCATCTCCAATATTCACCTTTTTCCCTTGAAACTGATGGAATCTGGAGACTTTCGAAGTCAGTTTGATAATTCTCCTTGTGAAACAGGGCTCAAGAAAACACCTGTATCCATAAATTGTCATGCATTTTATGAGTAGACAGAGCCTCCCAACATGCGATGTGTTTCCCATAGACTCACTAATTAACTCTGTTTTACATCACCACCTGAAGCAATAGCGGGCTGTAAACTGCAGCGGGGAAGTAGTCACTGAGCTTCCTCAAGGAGAAAGCTGTTAAGCGCAGTTTGCAAGCTGGAAGAGACAGGTTCAGAAAGCAATTACACTTTCCGAGACAGATTAATAATGCTCTGTAGCTCAGGTAGGCTCTGTCCCCTCACCATCCTTTGAGTCATCCCCTGGCATATGCTGCAGCTTGCCAACACATACAGCTGCCTTTGCCACACTTATTTCTATTTCTCTACAATGAAGGACTCCTTGAGAACTTGTCATATGTTTTTAAATCATAACAGATTTGAAAAGAAGAAAGAGCAGGAACGGAGAAGCTACAGTAACTGTTTTAAGCCTAACTAATAGCTCTCGGAAGCTTTCAGGTCTTAAACTCAAGTCTAGAATGCTGAGTGAATAGAGATTGGTGGAAGGCAGAACCTTTGGTGCAAGACCCAAAGAAGGAAACAATCAAATACCCTGTTTAAAAATGTCCCGTTTCCTCTACTTCATTCATCAAGCAAAGCTCACTTTATCCAGACTGACTAGTAAGGAGTAGGTTTTTTTTTCTAATTTTTTTTAAATTTTATATCTATCTATCTATCATCCATTTATTCATTCATTCATTTATTTATTTTTAACTAAAGGGACTATTAAGATTTCAGGAAATTTAAGCCATCATTTGGTAAGCCCTTAGTATTATTTTCTACTGCCATAGCAACATGCTGGTAAAATATTCCTCAGTGTGATCTGAGAATGAAACATAGGAACTCATAATGCTCAGGGAAAAGGCTTCATCTAACATGGGCCACTGCAGACTTTCTGTGGAAGCCCTTCAGTCATGACGTGTCCTTAATATTGTGTCTGACAAATGAGTCTAGTCTGTGGGTTGCTGTGGTAGACTAGTGAGTATCCATTCTGTCAGAATAAAAGGTAACTGTTTTAAGTCTTATTTTTTTTATTTTTAAGAATACCCACAGAAATAGAACAGGTATACACAATTATGAAGTGACCAAAGATGCATTGAAAAGAAAATTGTAGTTAGTTGGTTTTTACTCTTTTTCTCTTCTGGCTTTTCATGGGAGCCTACCTCTCAGTTTGCAAATAAATCACACACAGAGGCTTATTCTTAGTTATGAATGACCAGTCTTAACTTGACTTGTTTTTTTACCAGCTTTCTTAACTTAAATTATCCCATCTATCTTTGGCTTCAGGGCTTTTATCTTTTCTTTATTTCTGTGCACCTTTCTTTACTTTTTACTCCATGTCTGGCTGTATAGCTGGGTGGCTGGGTGGCTAGCCCCTGAGGTTTTCCTCCTTCCTGTCTTGTTTCTAAATCCTTTTCTCCCAGATTTCTCCTCATATTTATCCTCTCTGCCTTACAGCCCCACGTATTTTTCTCTCCTGCCTCGCTATTGGCCATTCTGTTTTAGACAGGCACAATAACACAGTTTCACAGAGTTAAACAAATGCAACATAAACAAAAGTAACACACCTTAAAATAATCTTCCCAAAGGAAAATAGTCCTGTAAAGAAAACAAGTTCATACATATTTAAGTACTATGTTCAGCTGAAACTTGTGGCACAATATTGTAAAATCACTATATTCATGTTACCAATATATGCTAAAGTAAATTTATATTTTAAATAGAAGCGCTTGAAATTATGCACAGCTGGCTTTAAGGTGACATGAGGAAAGGACATCGACACTGCTTGTTTGCTTTAGTGAGCTCGTCACTTTTAAATCTATGAGCAGAAGTTGGTGTATTGGAAAATCAAAATTCAGAAAATGAATCAGATATTTCTGATAGTTTTCCAAACATCAAAGAGTTATGAGCACTGTCCTGCTCTGGTGCATCTTATCCCTGCATTGTTGATAACACTGAAAACTTGACTCTGCTTGTCAAATTGTTATGTTTTCCTAGTCCAGAAAGATGTTCAAAACTTTAAACTTTGTTTATCAATAGTTTCATGATTTTTCATTTATAATAATTTCCTCATGTTTTATGACACTCTCCTCAGAATCCCCTGGTTCCAAAGAAGATATTTTGAACTTTGTAAGAAAGTTAAAACTACCTTAAGACATGAAGTGGCCTTGGAGTTTTGAATGTGGGATGGTGATACGCTTTGACATTGCCATAGAATTAAGTCTAGTGTTCTTCAATTTCCTGCTTGTTCCTGACTTTAGCACATATGACACTGGCGTTTCACTTTATATAACTGTGAATTTTACTAAAATGAGACATTGTAGATTTGACCCGTGAGAAAATGTAACCTGAAATGTCTTAATAGTGTCACCTGTGATGAGGCTCATTATCATAAAAATGTATAAACTAATTCAAATCTATTAGCAAATGGTTCCTTAAAGCCCTAATTAGCTGCTAATATTGGCAAGAATGTTCTCCCATCTCATTTTGTTTTGCTTCTCCTGGAGAAAGAACTTAGCCTAGACTTTCCCATTAGCTCTCTACAGCCCGACTGGGAAGCTCAGCAGCTACAGCTAACCTCTCCAGGGGAACCAACCCACTGTGTGTGGAATTACATTCTGAAATTGTGTTTGTAAAGTAAAAGGAGCCTCTGAAGACAGACTAGAATGTTCTTACTTTATGAAGGAATACAGCAGTTTTTTTGTTTTCTTTATTTTTCTATTTAGAGAGATGAAAGAGGATCATTGTGCTTTACATCTGTGATTAGACATTGAATAAAAAGTCTAGGTTGTCAGTGTCTAATTCACTTGTGAAAACTATTGTGCTCTTTTTGTAAACTTTGTAAATATGTCTAAGATTTTTCATATGTTTATAGCAACATGGTTCATAATTTTATATTTGCTGACATTTACACAGGATGTTAAGCAAGTAAGTGTCTGAGCTATTATTTGGAAATTTCATGGATCTGATAGGAACCTAGAAACATGCATGTATACAATCTGGCAAAATAACTTAGCATAGGTGCCTCAGGGTTGAGGACACCATTTAGTGGTGGATTATTACTCGTACAGGTTACAGGTAGAAATTATGTAGGCCCAAAATCTCCTCGAAAAAAAAAGAAAAAATGAATGAAATAACAGGTAATTTAGTGTAAACTTA
>JAQHUG010000253.1:2403296-2443160 GCA_028555095.1 Dicrostonyx torquatus | reverse complement strand
ATTGTTGTTCTTATTGTCTGTGCCACTGGGGTTTTACATAGGAAGTGATCTCCTGTGCCCATTTATTGCAAGCTACTTCCCCCTTTCTTTAATTCCATTTTAAGGTGTGAATAAATTATATAAACCATGGGGCAAGTACTCGGTGATGCCATAATTCAAGTTCAGGCCTACAGAGTTAGAAATTTACAGCCATTCTATGGGTGGATCAATTATCTTATCCACAGCTGCTACAACCTTTCATTAGATGTTTCTTTGGAGCTTTTCAGAAAATTAATCATATAGATCATCAATATTTTTATTGGGTGTGAGTATATTATGTGTTGTATGGTACATATACTTGAATATGCAGGTGTATATGCCTTTGACTGTTGGCAGAGGCTGCTCAGTTGTTTCCTGGCTGCCCAGACCCAAAATAATCACACAGAAACTATATTACTTGCAATACTGTTTGGCCAATAGCTTACACATATTTCGAGGTAGCTCTTAAATCTTACATTAACCCATTTCTATTATTTTATATTCACCATGAGGCTTGTGTTCTACCAGTAAGATTCTAGCTGGCAGCTTGCATCTTTCTCCTTCAATGACTACATGGTATCTCTTTGACTCCACCAACTCTCTCCTCCTCTGTCAATTTGGAATTTCTGCCTTGCCCTATTCTGTGCTGCAATAGAACCAAAACAGCTTCTTTATTAATCACAGCACACATAGGGGAATCCCAAATCATTTGCCTACTGTGCACAGAGCAATACATTGAAAGTCTTCCTGTGTCTTCACTATTACAATGCCTTGACACACTGTCTCTCAGTTACCTGGAAACTCAGACCCAGGCAGCAATTGGGATGCTCCTGTGTCCTCCCATTAATGTAATGGTTATGAAAACAAGCCATTAGCTCTGTATTTATTTGTATACTGAGGATATGAGTTTGTCAGGCTTTACAGTCAATACTGTTACTCATTGAAACATATCATTATCCCACATGCCCAATCGACTTAGATGTATATGATCATAAATACCATACTCAAGAGTTTCATTTGATTAAAATATAGTTTGAAAATAGTCTTTATTTTATAATAAATGCAATGGACTTCTTACCTTGCTCTAGAAAATTTCAAAATGTTCAGTTGAAAATTACTTTGAGCCATGTTTTAAACTGTAATCCTGACCTTTCATAAGTGTTAAACAGGTTTGTTCAAAATTTAATGAGGATGAGCTTTTATGTCATAGTCAGTTTAATTCTGAATATTGCAAAGAATTCTACAATTTTAGTATAAGAGCAGAACTCGTTACATATGTATGGGTGATGACTAGCTCAGCTAAATTTGCACATCTATGAAGTCTAAAATTCAATCGAGAGTAATCTATTTTTAAGTACTGTCAGAAAAAATAATATAATCCAAAAGACCCAAAACTCTGCTCTTCTCTCAGCTTTCCCCGACCCCCTTTTGTTTGATGAGCAGTGAGCAACTGTAATATATGAGAACCTCCCTAACACCTGGGAATTGGTTGAAGCTTATAGTCTGCCTCAAAGTGAAGTTCAAGGAGCTATGGCTGCCTCCCACCTTGCTATGTCCCTTAGGGCCATGAAACACAGCCGCAGGATTTGTTCTTATACACCATGATTACTGCAGATGTGGTATATGAAGAAAACCAAATAGGAATAGTTATTGATATACAAATTATACTTAGACGCCAGTGTCCATCTAACTGGAACACTCCTTCCTTCAGAAAGTATTTAATTCAACATGGGGATATATCTACAGTCATCAGTGCCCTGACTGGTTTGTTGTCACTTTCAGATGTTGATTTAATAATTAGCCAACATAATGCTAATTGTAACAGTTGCCTTTTACATTGTTGTTTTAAAATGCAGGAATCTGCACAGTTAATATATATTTGTGCAGTTCAGGGTATATCCATAAACACATTCTTTTCCAGTTAGTGAGTGCTATAACAGCAAATACTGAGACAGCTCAAGAGCTGTAGGTTCATTTGACGTAGCTGTTAAATAAGACAAAAACTATTAAAACCCTCAGTGAGTACAAAATAACAAAAAAATGATGACCTTCCTAAGTTATGGTAAAATTTCTGTTCTGATCCATCCTTGTAATGTATTTTAAAATTCCATCAATATAGTTTACTTTCTTTATTATTATTCTTTCACATATTACATCGAGACTGAAGTTTCCTCTCCCTCTACTCCTCCATATTCCCACCATCTCCCCTTTCCTTCATATCCACTGGTCCTCCATTTCCCTTTAGAAAAGAACAGATCTCACAGGGATCAACTGTACATGGAATGACAACTTACAATAATACTAGACACATACCCTCATATTAAGGCTAGAGGAGGCAACACAATAAGAGGAAAAGGGTCCAAACAGGAGGCAAAAGAGTCAAAGATACCTCCCCTCCCACAGCTGGAGTCTACAAGAATGCTAAGCTAAATAACTACAACATATTTGCAAAGGACCTAGAGAAGACCCATGCAGACTCTAAGATTGATATTTCAGTCTCTGTGAGCCCCTATATGCCCTGCTTTTTTAATTCTGTGAGCCATCTTCTTCTGAGGTGCTCGACCTCTCTGGTTCCTTCGGTCCTTCCTCCATCTCTTCCTCAGTGATAATATTTTCTTAGAGACTTGAAAGTTTCAAATAATATGTAATACCAGGGAAAGCAAGTATGTGAATGTAATAAACCCTATCAGGTGAATAGACTGTTTAGTATGTGTTTCCATTAAAGACGGTATTGTCAGAAATGATTTTTGAATCAGTAGCATCAGCACACAGGGCACTTAGTAACAACACAGATTTCTAGGGTGGAGGTGACCTGAGAATCAGAAACTCTGGGGTGGTGCCAGGCACAGGCTTTTCTCTGGGAACTCAGTAACCTCTAAGGTTGAGGCTTGGAGACATCTTTAATGTGTCCTAAACATGTTTCTTACCCTGAGTATTCTGCCATAACTAAGGTTTGATTGATGTTGAGACATCTCAGAATATGTTTTTTTCTGGGTAATTCTATTCTCCTCTTGACTCTTGCTGAGCACCAGGAGACTATTAAACTTGAAATGAATCAATTAACAATGACTTTAAATTTACCCTATATTATGAATATTTCTTGCAGAATTCTGAATTTAATTACATTAATCTCTAAGTGTAGTGACAAATAGAAAAAGTGATCATTTCTAAGCAGTATTTCTATATAATTAAATACCATATCAACATAGGTATAAGTAAAATTATTCTACATATATAGTGTAACATTTATTTGATACAGGGCATTAAAATTTGATTGTATGTGCTGGTCAGATGTCTTAGTTGGTAAGACCATGTACTGCTATTTTAGATGACCCAAATTCAGTTTCTAGAACACACATCAGGCAGCTTTCAAACCCGTATAATTCCAAGTCCATAGAGTCTAATCCTCTCTCCCAGCCTCAATTGGCAAGTTTGTTCATTTGCACGTGTGTTCCTTCCAACACATTTACATCATTAAAAATTAAAGTTTAATAAGACAAGATCAAAAGGCTTATTAGTGTTTTATTGTTTTGAAACATACAATCAACAAAGTTTTAAACTATTTAAAAAGATAGTAAAGATCTTTTTTTTAGTTGCAGATGGTGCTCAACTGATACATTGCAGACTTAATACATACAAAACTTCATTTTAATCCTAACACCACATTGGATACGAGACAGGCAGTTGTACACCTATAGTAACAAAACCAGGGAAGTAGAGACAGGAGAATCAGAAGTTCAAGAACATCTTTGACTATACAATGCATTCAGGGACATTTTGTGGTGACATCAGGTCACTTTTAAAAACAAGAAATAATATTATAAGGATAAAAAGAATAGGCTGCAAAATAGGATTAAACACTGAAGGGATCAAATCATCAAATTACCAGCTTTGACTGTCACATTCATGATTACTTATCCTACTGAAAAGATTGAACATTGTGAATGTCTTTCTTTAGAGCAAGGTCATTTTCCCTCTTTTGCAGATGAATGCTCAACATCTAAGGTAGTCATTGGGACACAGTAGATTCCTAATGTATAAAACTGAGCACCAAATGAAGAGGGAACAGTCATTTGTCACTAGATCAAGCATGAGGATATTGACAGCCAGCAGAAGCATTCTGATAACATCCGACAGTTGTTATAGTATAGCGATCAAAGGTATATTCTGAGCATGCATAAATATCATCAAGATAAAACGGGAAAAAAGAAACTAGAAAACAAAGCAGAGATCATTGCAACAAAGTCTTACAGGATAACTGAGATCTCAGGGCAAAATGGTGTTGTGAATTTCTGTTTCATGCCTTAAATCAACGAAACTTCATCTCAAACATAGTAAACAACACTTCCATTTTTTATTGTTAAAAGAAAAAATTACATTTACTCCCCTTGTCCCAGGCCCTCCCGCTCCCCCACTACTCCACCCCTCCCCCTGCTTCCATTTTTATTATGAGAATGTCTAAATATTTTATCATTAAAAAATATCCAGTTGCATTCTGGTATGTGGATGATTATAGGCCTGGGAAGTTTCTTTTTATATGCTCAAACTACTTATGGTCCAATACAAAATGGTTGAGTATGATTTTTCAGAAGTATGATAAAGGTGAGTTAAAGAATTTATTGACATATGAAGGTAATTTTATGTGTATATAGACATATATATAGCTATATTTGTATTCACACACATGTATAAATACATAAAATGTTCAAACCTACAGGTGGCATAAAATCATACATAGAAACTATAAGAACTATAATACTTGTATAGGTAATATGTGAGGGAAAGTACGAAATCTAGGAAAGAGCAACACATACAAAGTCCACATAAATGTGCACAAAACATACACAAATATGTACATGTAGACATACAGATACATATGGACACGCATGCAAACACACGCTTACTGACATGCAAAGAGACCAACACATAAATAGTTGCACACATATGCATACACATGAATGCATGCGTAAACACATGTACAAACATGCACACACTTACAAACAGGCATACATATGCACAAGACGCACATACACATGGAAATATGTGTGTACACCCGCACACACATACACACAGTCTTTCTATTTGGTTGTAGAGTTTAGCTGTAATGTTATTTTTAGGTTCAAATCGGCAGTTGGGTATCATACAGGCGGTAGGAATCTTAGCCCATTAAACTGACCTCTCCTGCCACCTTGGTTCCTGCTGCACCACTTCCTCTGCACACAAGCATTCCATGAGACCATGGAAGTCTATTCTCAGTGTTCAGGGATATACATAATAACTTCCTACCCACCTTACCTTAATATAAAAAAATCTGAGAGATAGTAAAAGGTTACATTTATTTGTCACATATATTTTCTAGTAGATTCGTTTATATTAAATACAAGGGTCAAAAGATAAGCAGTGAACACAAAGTTCTTGTAATTCTATCCACCAGTAGCCAAAACGCCTCTTAGGATGGCATGGCATATGGCTTTCATGTTAATGTCCTTTTAGCTGAATCTGTGACAGCTAAGCTCAAGCCTACAGAAAGAATGCATTGTCGTTTAATTTAAATGATTTCTCTGCTGTAGAAATAAAAGTCAGAATACTTAAAAGAAAAGCAGGAAGTTCACCTTCCAGATAGGATCCTAATATCACTTAATATGAGTTGCACTAAATAATTAGCTAATTTGTGTACAGGATTAACATAAACTTACCCCGTATAATAAATTGCATTATTATTACTTATCTCCAAATGATAAGATATGAACTTAGAACAGAAGATGAATTTTCTACCTAAAGTCACACAATTAATGTAATAGAGGATGTGCCAGGACCCCAGATCAGTGATGTTAATTACTGTATATTTCTACCTTTTGAAACTTTGAATTTTAATGAGAGATTATTTTAGAAAATGAGAAACATGGATTCATGATAAAGGTTCTGAACACTAAGCAAACATTTGCTTCAAATAAATTCTAATTCCATTTCTAAAGCTTGTAGAGAGTTAGTTTAATATAAAGAAATACCTACTGGATTAAGCAGTGAAACACATCTTTCAATCTTCTGGGATATAGGCTGAAGTCCTTTTGTGAATTTCAGAGAAACTTCCATATTTTACATGAACAAATTTGTTTGTAATTCAAATTTTTGTGTTTTAACATTTTAAATAAATAATTGAAGGTCAAGTATATTATATTTAAAGGATGATATTGAATGAGATGTTAATAGCCTAGGTAGTCACAATAAGAAAATAGTTAAATGGAGGCTTCAGTTTATACTCAGTGGGTGAATGGCTGTTGTTGATTCTTTTCATTCCTCCCATTCCTTGGAGCATTCCATAACAGAATTGTCTAAAGGAAAAATTTGGTTAGCTTCTACTAAATCCCACCTGCATAGTCCTATATGCCCTATAGATTCTTATTAAATCAAACCATTTTGTATGTTTCTTTTAGAAACACAACACAATAAGTATAGCCTTTGTTTTTCTCAACACAGTTAAAGAAAAACAGATCTGCAGTTTCCAAGAAAGAAAATACTTTAGTTTTACCATGCATGTCTTCCTGCTCTTAAGGAAGTACAAGTATTCTATCTGACATAAGGATACTTTATTCTCCCTGAATATGCCCGGTGTAGTATATTTGCCTTTTAATCAATTAGGCAGATGTGTGATATTAAAAGGGTGATTTTATAGACTTACATTACATCCTTAATCTGCTACAGTGTTTTATGATAGATCATGGAAGTACCTAGAGGGCAATACCATGAATATGTCTAAAAATTCGTTGACCAAATGAATATTTTACAATAATTTTAATGGCTTTGCCTCAATGTACTGAAATGTTATGCATACTTAGTAGAGAACCCATTATAATTTCCATTTATGTTCTCTTTAGTGAGAAAATAAGATATTCTCTTCATGCACCCTCCCCAGATGTGAGCCTTAACGGCATCAAAGAAAGAGAGGAAAGTAGGGGATTGTGTGTTCAGGGTATATCTCTTAATGAATTGAGTTCGTTATATTTCAAAATGAAAAAAAAGAATGAAATTAATGGCAGAATTAAAGTTTTTCCATATGTTTAACCTGAGATTATTCACAGAAATTATTTTTATAATGATCGTTTTAAATATCTATCTTTCATGATTACTATTCATCCAGATAGCATCATAGCAAACAGCTACTCAGAATCTTACAGGTTCTCTGAAAGCCTGTGTTGTACATTACTATGTATGAAGTCACTAGCTTTCAACTGAAAAAACAAAAATAACTATAAATAGTCAAATGTTGGGTAATGTATCCACTTCTCTAGCCTGAATCGCAAAATGAGTCTCTTATATTAACAATTCCTAAAATCTTCACGGGAGATACGTCTCAGCCATTAAAGGCTATTTTAATAACCCCTCAAAACTCCCTAAAATCACAATGGCCCCAGAACTCCACATGCCATGATCTCGAGGTCTCTACTTTTACATTGCCTCTCAGGACTGTCCTCTTGGGCTGTACTAAGCACACACTTATATGAGCACATCTGTCTTTACAATATTTGCTGCACATCTTTTATTTATTCTCAATATACACTTTGTTTCTTACAATAGTCGTTTCCTAGAACAATGGAGCAAGAAATATAGGGAAGGCCCACATCCTCTATGTGATCTCAAAAAGGATAGAAGAGATTCTGTCCTAACTGATTTAACATATTCTTCTTTCTTTTTCTGTCTTATAATTATTGCAAACATAATATTAGTATTGCTTAAAGTCATAATATTTTATGGCTTCTATTTACTAAAATATAATGACACTTATGGGTTCTGCATGTGTACATGTGATATGACTGAATCTTCAAACACATCAATAAGTTATTAGGTGTCATTTTTTAGTCTGTAATAAAAGTAATTTCAAACCTAAATAAAGATTTGCTCTGAGAAGAGTATATCTTAGGTGTTGAATTCCTTTAATCCATATGGTATCTTTGTACAATTAAAAGTTTTCTCCTGCTCAAGACACTTCTAGAAAATAAAGAGATTTTAAAATATTAAAAAGTAAAGACTTCACTGACATATAAATGGCATGTTATTATAATTGAGGTATATACAGTGTCCTTTGACATCAATAACGTTACTTTAAGCTGTGCTGTGCTTTGTTTATTAAAGACACCCACCCTCAGCTCTGGTGGGTATGGCAATATCCATTATTTGACCCTGTGAACTGTGTTATAAGACAGATATACCCATACAAGATCGATCTACACTATATGTAAATATAGTATATCTATATTATACATAAATATATAGTAGCTTGGTTACATCACTCATTGCTTTCTGCTTCATCTGGACACTATAGCACACAGTTACCTCTGTTCTTCTCTAATTACCCCACCTTTCCACTATTCTTCATTCACTAATTATACTGAGATAAAAACGAATTTCAGAAAACAGAATGACAGAAAGCACATAAAACTGTGAAGAAAACTTAATCTGTCTCCTGAGCTATTTTTTCAAATCCCTTTATATTCAGTAACTTCTATTTTTCTGAAATATATCACAAAGTATGGCAAAGGTTATAGAAAATTTACCTTAATTTCTCTTAAGTACTGAGTGGGCATTTGTAGCTGTGAACTTTTAAAGACAGAAATATTTGAAAGGCAATAAATATGATCTCAGTCTTCAGTTACTGGTTGTATTTGTTATTGACTCTGTCAGATTCACACTTATTGAAATAAAAACATCAATACAAATTGAGTGTCAATTTCGATGGAACCTGTTAAAACAAACCCATCCCCCTTGTTTTACTGGAAGAAGTAACAAACCAGGAAAGTATTGGGGAATTGCCAGTTTTGAGGCGTCTTGTTTATAAAAGCCTTCCATTGTCATCGTGTTCTAATTGACACCAACCATCAAGTAACCGTTATCTCCACGGGACACGGCACCATGTTTGTATGTTTTTATTTCCTATCAACTGTATGGGCAAAGATAATTAAATTTTCTAATTGTCTATGTATTTACATGAAACAATCAAGCTGTAATTCGGGACATATCCCATCCTTCCTTTGGACTGTGCATTTCTTGTGATGGGAGGATCGGTGTTGGAGAGAATTGTAGAGATTCAGACTTTTCACTGATAGTTAAGGGAATAGAAACAGAGCCACTAAATGAGTTTCTTGAAGAGGAAGTTCTGGTGGGAGACTGTAGCTAGAAATAGAGTTGAAACAGAAGGGTTTGTGTTTATTATATAATGTAACTATTGTTACACTAAGTCAGGGAAAGGCTGGTTTTGACCTCGAAAAGAAAGTAAATAACCATAATAATTATGGCTACATTAATACACTATTATCATCTTTTTATTTAATTGCTCATTGCTACTATGTGTGTGGGTGTTTGTGTGGGTGTATGTGTGTGTGCACAAATGACTTCAGGTGCGTGCAGAGTCCAGGGAACCGCATAAGATCGCCTGGAGATACAAATGTCTGTCAGCTGCCTGACTGGGGTGCTGACTACTGGCCATTACATGAGAGGTGCTCTTAACTTCTCAACCATCTCTCAGACCCTAGTACTATGTTATCTTAACAAAGTATGGCAAAATGGGCACTGATCAGGATTCACTCTTCAAAGTGTGTCACCATATTCTATCATCTCTACTATCAAGGAATTCAGTGTGGACCATTCAGAGGTCTGTCATGAGGCAGAATGGGCATTTCTGTTGCGGGTTGGCTCATTAATCCATCCTTAGTGTTTCTTTGCATAAAACGCCTTTCCACATCTCAACCAATTCACTAAGAAACTTTGTGATGAAACAGGAACTATGAATTTCATGACATTAAAAATATAAAGCTGTGAATTCAGAAGTCACATGAGGACATTTCTCTGAAGAGTTTTTTTTTAACTGCTTCAGATTAACTAACTTAGCCTCAGTCAAATAAAGGTTAGTTTTCATCTCCCTTTTTAACTCATATGTGCTACTCACATGTTTACCTCATGCAATTTGTAATGTGAGAAGTCCTAATTGCTATCATGTTGCTCAAACAATTTTCCAGTGGCATTGTACAAAATGTATCTGCAGTAATGTTGCTTTACTTAGTCAATAAAAGAATAAATTTAACGTCCTATAATATGGTGATATTAAATTTCCAAGATGCAATAAAGTGGAGAACCCATGAAGGGCCTGGTTCTAGATCTGTGTTATGTCCAAAAGACATTTCTCAGTTTTCATATGTGTGGGAATTCCCTTGTGGTGCTCTCTGTGTGGTACTCTTCCATGATGAGTACACTGACTGAGACAGATAAGTTCTGAATATCAGAATTGAGAATTAAAAGAAAACATCTGCACACAGATTGTGCCAATTATCACAGCAATTCTGGGAAAACGGCAGTGTTTCCTTCGGGCTTGCTCATCAAACCTTCCTGAGTGCATTTGACAGTGACATGAGGCACTTTTCATTTCTACTGAATTGAAACAGAGGAGCAATGAAAACATTTCCACTGAATGCTCCACGTGAGAATGATGCTTATTAGAAGCTAAGCAAGAGAGACTTCACAGGATTCACACGAGGCGTCAGATTCCCTCAGTTCTCTTAAGCATGTACTAGAATTTTAAATAGCCCTATACTTCTGCTCACAGAGAAATGTTAGCTTGAATAGCAGTTTATGTAATTTACTGACTTTTAAAAACAGGATTTTACAAAGAACCTGGAAGCATCTGCTACAGACAGAGACAGAACTAATAGTTGTCTCTTTAAAAGGAGGGTTTAGGGCAATGATGAGTGATGGTAAAGGACCCAGAATTTAAGTCAGGGAAATTAAAGCTTTGCAAAATCAGTTGTAATCATTGTATAAAACCTTGAGTGTAATAAAAACATTGGATCTTCTGCCTTAAATGGATGAATGATTTGGTATGTGGATTATACCACAATGTATCAAGAAATACCTAGAAAATAGACTTGGAGAATTCCCACACTGAAAAGCAGAAATAACTAAAAGCACTGAATTCCTGAATACCAAGTAGCAATTGTTCATTGTGAGAAAATGCCGTTCAGAAAGTGGGGTCTGTCTTCATTCCTTTTATGAACTTCAGTGTTCATGGAAGTGACATTTAGCAACTTGCTCCTTATAGTTCAGTGATTCAAAAATTACATGAAATATATTTTTGGATGTGCATAGCGTTCAATAATAATGCAAAAAGTAGCAAGAAATTGCTTCATTCCCCAAAACATGTAGGTATCTTTAAAGTTAAATTTTAAATTTAATGTATTTAATATTAATTAAAATAATACATATTAAAGAAGTTTAATGTAGGTCTAGAACGAGTGACTTAATAGTGTTGAGGTTTGTTTTATCTGTCAAAATATTATATCAACGATTTGAGTAACTTTAGAACTATACTACAATATAAATTTCATGTAACTTTTTATAAGAGAGAAGGTAGTTCACACCTTTGATGTACATTTGAAAGAATGCATTTATGATCGATCTATTCCTTACGCACAAAAATATATTTTATACTCACAAAAGCTTTTTGTAAAGTTAATTGTCATTACTGCATTGGAATGTCTCCTAGTGAGTTGAAGATCAAATAACATGTTAGTATGGAGGACAGGCGCTTATTTTGTTCCGTGTGGCAGTTCTGCATTTTACATCTTATTCAAATTAGATTTTCTCAGTATCTGCTACAGCCCTCTCTGACAGATAAAAATTGCTTTGCAAAAAAAAAAATATGGAAAGCAAAAAATATCTACCAAAAGGCTCATTTACTTTGCTTTCAAACTCTTTAAAATCCAATTTTGAAATTGTGTTTCCTTGGCTAGCACCTAGTGCCCTCACCCAGAAATCCTTCAGCTGTCACATCCTATTTTTACTCATCTGACTTACCATGAATACTAGGCTGGAATAACAGATTTTCAAGTCAGAAGAGTCCATGCAATCCTACATTTAAGTTACTGTGTAATATGACTTTTTGATGATTGGATATTATCAAAATGATATGAGATATTGATATATTATATTATGAATATTAAATAAAATGAATATTAAAGATTTGGATATTTTATACACAATTATAAAATTATACATACACTTATGTTTATGAGACATTTTAAAACAAAATACTAGTGCACAGACATAATACCCATTCAGACACATAGAGACTACTACTCACACATGTGCTGAATACCTACTCATGCACATACACATTCCCAGTTACACATATGTAAATATCTACTCACACACATACAGGATGTCTGCTTACCCCACGGACACAAATTAGAATTTGATGTTCTCCGATACTACCAACCACATTTAGCACATAGATCTTAAATTCCATGCTTTATTCTGCTTTCTTGTTTTGTATTACAATTTCTGTTTTACATTTTAATGGCAAATTTAATATCACTGAACTAAAGAAAATGAATAAATATTGAAACAACCTGTTTATTCTTGAAAAGTGCTTTGCAGGAGCCATGTGACTTCTTTGGGGAATATGACCTGACCATAGCACAAGTAGCTTTCATTGTGGCAAAAGCCTGGAGATCCTGACCCAGTGGGCAAGCACCTGTAGCTAGTTCTGTGCATGATTCTGGGCACGTTCCTGGGAGTGTGTGTGCTATGAGCCCTTCTTGTTTTCACTGTGCTAGCCATAACAATGGCATGGATAAGTCACAGTAGTTCATGAAGTTATATATTTGCATAACTGTTCTGGAAAGAATGATTTCAACCACAAGAGCTTTAAAGAAATGTTATTAAATAGATGATATCAAAATTTAATGGGAACAATCTTGAAATAAGGAAGAATGCAGAATCATAGAAACCCAAAGTTCCCTCATTCCTTATAGCTGTGTCAATACACTGAGAAGTTAGGAGAAACAGACATAAAAACAAGGGATAAGCAGTGCCATCTATTAAGTAAGGTTTCAGGCTATGCTACCTAGATTATAAACGGAAAAAACTGGTATGCTTGAAGCATTGATCTAATTACTCTTTATCAATAACAGTTTAGGTGTCAGATATTGGGGTAAGAACATGCAGGAACAGAGAAGCAGAGAAGCACCAGTCATCCCCTACCTGCTCCATTCCTTCCTCCAAAAAGGGCCTTGATCCCTCTCTGTTGTGTCTTACTTCTTCCTGTCCTATCTGTCCAAAGCCCTCCAAAACCTCTGTGGTTAGTTTTGGTCAGCTAGTAGCCAGCTCCATCCTCTGACTTGAAGCAAGCTTTATTTGTCAGAACACAATCAAAATATCATGGAACATATGTTCTCAGAAGAGATAAAGTAATACAAAATATAGAATATTTTGATCCAATTTTGGCTGCTGGCTTCATTATGAAAACCCAGACTCTACAGAAGTAAATGTTAACCACAAGCAACAAAACTGTCTCCTACCCGGCATGACGCTGTAACTGCATGTGTTGCCTACTTGGCACACTGATCTACCTGTAGGTGTGCCTAGTTGGTCAATTTCCTTAGGACTTGCAAGACTGTTTATGGTTCTAGCTGTAGAGGTATAGGGCAAAAAGGTAATCACTAGCGGTTGGAGAGTTGAGTGATGTAAAGGAAAAGAAGCAAGGAACAAACTGGTAATTATTGTAACCATTTTTAGCAATTAGGAAATAAAACTGATTGTAAAACTGTTCACGCAAACCACTGAAACTGTATACATAAAAAGGACTCAAGCTATCCTCTTGTTTGAACAACAACAGGTGGTCACAATCTCTTCTTGGTGACAACTTTACACATCTGTCCCAGGTCATCAAATCTGTCAGGAGCATGGTTTCCAGCAGATATTTTTAGTATGTAAACACCACAGAACATAATTAATTTTACATTTTTCAGGGAATTATTACAGACTTTTGAATTTATTTGTGCAAGTTCCAGACTGAAAACATTTTGTTCGTGGTGTTTTAGAAGTCTCGGGAAGTTATGCTGTCTTTCAGGAGACTGCAGTTCTTGGACTTTCAACAAAACAGCACCCTGGGATATGTGGGTGAATAAATAACACTAAAATCAAATTGTTTAACTGTCAGCAGTTTTTTCTCTTAGGAGTAGATAAGAAATAATCTAAAGATAAGCCTTCTTTTTAGAATCTGGTATTTTCTTCTTAAGGCGGTTAGGTGATGTCAACTACAACCCTTCAATGTGTATTTACCAGGCTTGACAAGTTTGAATATTCACATATGTTTGCTACAATTGGCTTCTGGCCTGAGTTATCATTTGAGCAGTGATTACTTGACTGTAGGTGTTTAATTGTGTAGGTTTACAACCTAGAGTTGGCACAGACTAGCCTGGAAAGAATACTTGCCTTTTGGATAGATAAACAAATGTTCAAGAATCATCCTTAATATTTAGAATTATTGTATTTCTTCCTAGCTAGTGGTTATGGGCTGGATTGAATTTGTGTCATGGAGATAGCTACAACTTCAGAAATGATAGCTGTGACACTGGAGTGGGGGCTCTGCTAATACCCAAAGGGTAGAAACCAGGGTATTATGAATTGCACAATGCAGAAGTCTTCAAAGAGTGACATGTGTATAAAATTACATGTAAACACATATATGTCATAAAATGAAGTTGAAAATCTCTGCTTGAAAAACTAGTTCTAAATCAACGTCCTTTTCTTTCTTTTAGATGAGATTGTTAAATTTGAGTTTCTTGTTCACAGATAGAAAATCAGTTTTGAATAGAAAAATGGGAATCAATATTATAAAAAATATTAAAACATGTAAGGAGACATAGTCAGGCGACAGGTTCTGGATAACGGAAGAAGCAAAGGTGGTGAATTTGAAACAAAAAAAAAAAGACCACTGTGTCATCAAAGAAGGAGCCATGCAGATTATGACCCCTGAATGACAAAAATATTTGAGTTAAATGGAAGACTATGTTCTAATATCTTGTATTAAATTTTTATATACTATTAGTTTATAGTTGAAAATTTGGAATCTTTTAAAAATATAGTGGAGAAGTGCATGCCTTTAATACCAGCACTGGGGAGGTAGAGGCAGCAATCTCTGTGAGTTCAACGCCAGCCAGGTCTTCAAGAGTTACTACCAGGGCAGATAGAGAAACTTTGTCTCAAATATATATATATATATATATATGGAAAATGATATCCCCAGATGTCACTATTATTTTACAGCATTTCTGGTATTCTTCTCTACAAAANTTAACCACAAGCAACAAAACTGTCTCCTACCCGGCATGACGCTGTAACTGCATGTGTTGCCTACTTGGCACACTGATCTACCTGTAGGTGTGCCTAGTTGGTCAATTTCCTTAGGACTTGCAAGACTGTTTATGGTTCTAGCTGTAGAGGTATAGGGCAAAAAGGTAATCACTAGCGGTTGGAGAGTTGAGTGATGTAAAGGAAAAGAAGCAAGGAACAAACTGGTAATTATTGTAACCATTTTTAGCAATTAGGAAATAAAACTGATTGTAAAACTGTTCACGCAAACCACTGAAACTGTATACATAAAAAGGACTCAAGCTATCCTCTTGTTTGAACAACAACAGGTGGTCACAATCTCTTCTTGGTGACAACTTTACACATCTGTCCCAGGTCATCAAATCTGTCAGGAGCATGGTTTCCAGCAGATATTTTTAGTATGTAAACACCACAGAACATAATTAATTTTACATTTTTCAGGGAATTATTACAGACTTTTGAATTTATTTGTGCAAGTTCCAGACTGAAAACATTTTGTTCGTGGTGTTTTAGAAGTCTCGGGAAGTTATGCTGTCTTTCAGGAGACTGCAGTTCTTGGACTTTCAACAAAACAGCACCCTGGGATATGTGGGTGAATAAATAACACTAAAATCAAATTGTTTAACTGTCAGCAGTTTTTTCTCTTAGGAGTAGATAAGAAATAATCTAAAGATAAGCCTTCTTTTTAGAATCTGGTATTTTCTTCTTAAGGCGGTTAGGTGATGTCAACTACAACCCTTCAATGTGTATTTACCAGGCTTGACAAGTTTGAATATTCACATATGTTTGCTACAATTGGCTTCTGGCCTGAGTTATCATTTGAGCAGTGATTACTTGACTGTAGGTGTTTAATTGTGTAGGTTTACAACCTAGAGTTGGCACAGACTAGCCTGGAAAGAATACTTGCCTTTTGGATAGATAAACAAATGTTCAAGAATCATCCTTAATATTTAGAATTATTGTATTTCTTCCTAGCTAGTGGTTATGGGCTGGATTGAATTTGTGTCATGGAGATAGCTACAACTTCAGAAATGATAGCTGTGACACTGGAGTGGGGGCTCTGCTAATACCCAAAGGGTAGAAACCAGGGTATTATGAATTGCACAATGCAGAAGTCTTCAAAGAGTGACATGTGTATAAAATTACATGTAAACACATATATGTCATAAAATGAAGTTGAAAATCTCTGCTTGAAAAACTAGTTCTAAATCAACGTCCTTTTCTTTCTTTTAGATGAGATTGTTAAATTTGAGTTTCTTGTTCACAGATAGAAAATCAGTTTTGAATAGAAAAATGGGAATCAATATTATAAAAAATATTAAAACATGTAAGGAGACATAGTCAGGCGACAGGTTCTGGATAACGGAAGAAGCAAAGGTGGTGAATTTGAAACAAAAAAAAAAAGACCACTGTGTCATCAAAGAAGGAGCCATGCAGATTATGACCCCTGAATGACAAAAATATTTGAGTTAAATGGAAGACTATGTTCTAATATCTTGTATTAAATTTTTATATACTATTAGTTTATAGTTGAAAATTTGGAATCTTTTAAAAATATAGTGGAGAAGTGCATGCCTTTAATACCAGCACTGGGGAGGTAGAGGCAGCAATCTCTGTGAGTTCAACGCCAGCCAGGTCTTCAAGAGTTACTACCAGGGCAGATAGAGAAACTTTGTCTCAAATATATATATGGAAAATGCTATCCCCAGATGTCACTATTATTTTACAGCATTTCTGGTATTCTTCTCTACAAAAATATCTAATACATAAAAAGCATTGTGTGCGTGTGTGTGTGTGTGTGTGTATATATATATATACACACACATATATGACATTTTTTCTAATATTCTTTTAATACTGAGACTATCAGGAATTTAAAAACATGATTTCATTAAGTGCATATACCATGACTTATTCAATCAGCTTATTGTTTAGACTTTCCTATTATATGAATTAAAATTAAATATGAATCTTTTGAATATGTTTATGTATAGAATGTAGTATTTATTATAATAAGCATAGAAATATAAATACCTTAAAGACTCTATAGTTAATATGAAAATGTTCTAAGATAAAATGTGTCATTTCCTAATGCTTTCCCTGATCCAAAAGTGGCCTTAATTCATTCTTAAACCATAGGTAGCTTGTAAATAAGGAACATTTTTTCCTTCCCTTCTTGTATTTGCTAATAGTTTTAAATCATGTGCTATTTGTAATTGAAACATTTAAAAAACTTAATTCTGAATCAATTTGCTCATATAGCACAGTGTCACTAAAAAGCCCAGCTTATAAAGAACTCATTTCAAACATCCCTGCTTGTTTCAAAGACAGACTTTGACTCCAGTTCTGATATGTCAGTCTTCGTTATATAATGAATGTCCATTATCAGCTTGTCGGTTCTTATTTATATTCAGCCTACTTCCTAAACCTAAATGTTAAGTTCATCTATCCACTACTGTTTACACATAGAAACAGAAAATATGCCCTGTCTTTTTTCTTGAATTTTCCTGACAATAGTTTGACAGCTTTAAGAGTGTTCATAATTGCCTTTATGCTTTGAATTTGTTTTGACTCAGATAAGTTCTAGCAATAAATTGCCTAGAGTGAATTTTGATTACTAAAATAAGACATAGCTTTTTTTTGCCTGTTATGAAGTTTTCCCTAATATCTGTTTGTACCAATTCACAGGTATTCTTTGCAAAGCACTCTGTCTGCTGCACTGCACACGTCCAGCTTCCTATATCCTAACCTCATTCTCCACATCCTAAATATTACTATTTCATTCTCACAATTCAATTTTTCACTCACTTCATAACATTAGCTTGGTTTCTTTTTTATATTAGGCATAAATTAAAACGGACATATTTGGGTCAAAATTATCCTTATTCAATATTTATTGGCAAGCAAGTCTTTTAGATGAATCACAGTCCTTATATTATCTATTCTCTTTTAATTTCTTCACTCTCTTATCTTTTTTAACAAGCTTATTTTAAATAATAATCCCAGTTTCCTCTCACTCTTGGCCTCTCACTCTTCCAACCTTCATCCATTCCTCAGAATGGGTGAGGCCTCCATGGGGAGTCAAAAAGTCTTTCACACCACTTGAGGCAGGACCAAGGTCATCCCCCTGTATATAGACCAAATAAGGTATCCATCCATAGGGAATGGGATCCAAAGATCCAGATCATGCCCTCAAGATAAATATTGGATCCACTGCTGGTGGCCCCACATACTGCCGCCAACAAGTTTTGTAATTGGCACGTCATATGAAGGATCAAATTGGTCCTTAATTAATTAATGGCCATTGCAAACATGATTAGATACTTAGAAATGTTTATATTTCAAGGGAAGTTGTAATATTTAGCATATTCACGGACTATAATTATGCTTGACTATTATGTTTTTCCATATATGTGAATTTGTGATAGTTATGTATGTGGGAGTATGTGCTTGCGTGTGCGGGGAAGTACATATGTAAGCATGCATTGTGCAGGCTGGGTATCTTCCTTGATCACTCTCACTGTTATTCATAAAGACAGAGTCTCTCAGTTGAGCTCAGGATCCCCAGTGTTACCCTATAAGTGCTGGAATTGCAGGTGGGCTACCATATCTACTCAGTGTGTACATGGTGCCAGGGACGGGCACCCTGAACTTTACCATCCTGCACTGAAAATTTGGGCTTCTAAAAAAATTTATTTTCTTTTGGTTTTTCAAGACAGGGTTTCTCTGTAGCTTTAGAGCCTGTCCTGGAAGTAGCTCTTGTAGACCAGGCTGAACTCGAATTCACCTGCCTCTGCCTCCCAAGTGCTGGGATTAAAGGTGTGTGCTACCACTTAATGTTTAGTTTCAATCTTTGGTGTATACACATACATAAGTATGGACATCCATGCATGACAGTTCATTTCTTAGGACAACGGACATGATACTGAAAGAGTCAGCAGTGATATCCTTATTATGTGGTGGCTATACAATAACCAAAGTTTTGGACAATTACTATTACTTCAAAGTAAATGTGAAAAATAACAGGCATCTCTGATTATAGTCAAAGCTGATGAGGTGTATTTGTGACCAACTCTAAATGTTTAATTTAGTGTACAAACAACTTCTAATTTTAGAACTGATTTTCTGACTTTCATCACCCTAGTACTCATTGGTTCAAAACAACTGTTGGCAAACGATCACCCATGGAGCAGAATTGAATATTTCCTGTTCACACTTACGTGCTGTTGCGTTGGTAAGCAAATGTTTTCTGGACACATACCTTCCCAGTTATTGACTGTGGTTACCTATCCTAAAGTGACATAACAGACCAATAATGATAGGATCCTTATGATCCACAAAGCCTCAAATGCTTGTTTTTCCCTGTTAGAGAAAAAGAAAATTGCCGAATCATAGCATAAAGCAGTAATTACTCCTTAGCTTTCATCTTGTCAGCATCATGGGTCACTGTCACCCATTATGATCTTTTCCTGAACTCACACAGGAGGTCCTATTAGGCAGAAAAAGTGCTGGAGTTTGATAGATACTGGTTATTAGCTATCAGAGGGGTTGGGGCACATGTTTTCTGTAAGTTTGTGTGGGCTGATGCCTCGAATTATTTTTGTGGAATTCCTAGATATGCAAAAATACATAAGCTCCAGGGAACAGAATCTATCAAATGCGGATTATAGTTTTTATTTTTCCATTGGTAAGAGTTGGCCTCAGTCGGACCAGGCATCAGTATCCAGAGGATTTATACAGAGGTATAGTAAACTCATAGAGGCATGAAAATATCAAGGTGTATTGTTGCAAAATCTACAACTGCATCTTTTTTTAAGGATATGAGAAAAATCAGACACAGAGAAATAAATACTTCTTCATGCCTTATGGTTAGCACAGCCCTGTAAGACTGTGTATGATTGGGATTCTTCTAACTCTGAAAAACAATGTACTTTCTTCCTCTAATTGTACTTTATTTTCCATTAGTGAATACTGATACAGTTCAGTAGCAGATACTCTCAATTTGTATCTCTGATATTAGTTTCCATCTTCACTTCATGACGTTTCAAGTAATTTTAAACAAGTGACTATACCTTCTTAACATGTGCCTTTCTTTGTCACACAGAAATGGTGAGACTATCTCTTAAGTATGTCTTATGAATGTTGTGCATTGTGTAGGGTATTACTGTGTGTGGGCTCTCAGGAAAGCCAGATGCACTCTTGCCCAATTTCTGTGTACCTTCTTTGTAACAAATGCATGATTATTATTTAAAATTTTCACTATTTATGACAAGATCCAAAATACCTTGCTTTTTTTTATTTTCAGTTTCATTGAGCATGATTCTCAAATAATTTTAAGTTTCATTGTATTTTGACTTTCAGTTAGATGTCTGAGTATAATATAAAAGGCATCATATATGTAATTCACTGGTGCTCTATTGAGACCTTTGAACAGCTTCTCAACTTCATTTTGTGCATTTTTTAGAGACAAGATATTGCTTGTAGACTGAAGTTTCTGTTCTGCCGGTTCCTAAAGCTGTTCAGTCTCAAAGAAACACACAGAGGTTTATATTAATTATAAACTGTTTGGTCAATGGCTCAGGCTTTTTATTAATTAGTGTTTTATTAAACCAATAGATGTGACAAATTTTTACAGTGCACAAGAGCATTCTCACACAGAAATTACTTGTTGGATATTTGAATTCTACAAAGCTGAATGCTTGTCTTTCAAATGTCAAGATTGATGAATTCATTTGTTTCTAGAAAGCTCATTTCCTTTTAGTCTCTGTGTACCCAGAAACCTACATGCAAAAGGAGTTTCTCCTCTTTATTTTTTGACATAATATATAAATGTTCTATATATAAATTTATATTTATATATAAATTAAATATATAAATATATCTCACAAAACTGCACATTTGATAGGGGTTAATAAATTTTAATAATATTTAGTAATACTTATCTCCAGGCAATGTTTTCTGGATTTACTGAGTATGGTTATTCTGAGAATTTATATTATTTAATTTTGGAAAGTTAAGTTATAATCTTTTTTCTCATATCTGAGTAATATAGATATTTGATATCTATACTAATTTTAATAGTGCACTACAGTAACCCAACTGCTGCTTTTCCTGCTCTTAGAAATAGCAGTCATCTCAACAAGTGAAGTACTCTTTCATATGCATTTTGCGTTTTCTACATATAAGAAAATGTGTCATGTGAAGTTAGAGCTGTCCTTGAAAATTTCTCTCATATTTTTAAAAACCTTTAAGTTTTCATTTTGTGTTAATTTAATCTCTTTGAACAATTATTTAATGATGTTTTTATTTTAATAACAGAGACTTTGGATTATTTATGAAAATGACCACATGGATGCCCTAGGTAGCATTCCAGTAAATGCCTAAGGATTAAAAAGAGCATCAAGGGATCAGACTTAGAATTTTACTTTCTTTTCTAAACTGCTGCCAAGGGATCAAGCTTTGAATCTAGACTTAATTGTACATAAGATAGTACCACAGAAAAAAATTCCCTGCAAAAACATACACTTCCTATTTCTAATAATTTTAGCAGAGGATCAAATGCTTTCTTTTTCTGTAGTATGAAAAGCTTTAGGCAGCAGAATGTAATCATGTTACCAGGTTGATTGTTGCTTTGAGGTAACAGTCACAGAAATAGCTCCAATTTTGTTAGGAGCTTGGTTAGTAGAATTCTACCCACAATCTCATGCATACTAGACAAGCCATCTTGTTCATTTTCTTCTTTTCTTTTTTCTTTCCTCCCTCTCTCTCCCCTCCCTCCCTCTCTCTCTTTTTCTTTCTTTCCTCTTTCCCTCCCTCCTTCTTTTCTTCCTATCTATCTTTCTTTCTTTTCTTCTCTCTCTGTATCTCTTTTTCTCTTTGTTGCAACAGTGTCTCACTAGGTTACACAAGCAGGTCTTGAACACATATTCAGCCTTATTCTCCAGCCTCCTGGAAGCTGAGATGAAACATGTGTAGCACTAAACATAGGGAAAATTCAAATTCATTTAAGAAAAAATTTACAGTTGTATGTTTCATTTATGTATGATGGACTTTCGAATCCAGAATCCATGTGTTTATAACATATGTGTAAAGTACATATATGTGTATGTGATGCTAGAGATCAACCTTCGGTATTGCTCCTCATGTCTTGTCCATTTTGTTCTTTGAGTCAAGATCTCCCATGGGCTGGTATGTACCAATAGTTTAAACTGCCTGGACATAGAACTTCAGAGACCCAGCTTTCACTATTTCTGCCTCTCTACGCTGGGATTACAACCACAAAACACCATGCCTGCTTTTTTACATGATTTCAAAGGGTTAAACTCAGGTGCTTATCCCATACATAGCAAACACTTTACCAAGCAGTTTCTCTCAGCTCCAAACTATTTTGGATGAAATGAAAAGTAAAGGATATAGGACTTCAACTTGCATAATAAGCCTAAATGCTAATAATGGAAACAGGACTGTGCCTCACGTAAGGCAGCAAGGCTACTATTTAAAGGGAAGGCATGTCTTAGATGAAAAATACAGAACTTAAATTTGGAAAATGCTTTTGGAAGCACCTCATCACAGCTCTATAACTATTGATGAAAATAAAACAACCTGAAATCTGTGGTAAAACCTTATATAAATTTCAGTGCTACCTAGTGACAAGAGAGCACAACCAGGACAAGACGGCAGTGCCTGGTAGAAGACTGAAATGCCCCCCTTGGTTGGATAAAACTCTAATTTTCTCATGATAGTCTGTCCTTCTGCTGCTGGTTCTCAGCCTAGATCTCAATTTCTTAGAAACATCTAAGTCTAATAAATGGATTATATTTATTATTACTTCATTAACACATGAAAGCACTGAGACATAGTTAATTTGACATTATATCATTAGATTTTCACCATAATTTTTCCTGATGATATTTCTTATATAAAAAAGAGATGACTTTAATATTAGGAGTATGGCATCTCTACAAAACAGGACTTCTAGAAAGTATGATTAGATACTGTGGATCATATGAAGCCTACAGTGATACACTCATCTCCATTGACCAAGGAAATAAGGTTGAGAACCACCTAATGTTCTCACCTATTTAGTTATGTGGGTCACTGTGAAAGAAGGCTGGACAAGCGATGGATATGTGTGATCACACCATAATTTATTTCTTGATATGTGATGTAATACAGCAGGTCATACCTGGATTTATAGCATCATACCTTTTATCATACCTGTATGTTAATTATACCTGGATGTGGTCATATAGTAGGTTATATTTGGATGTGTGCTATCACAGAGTAGGCATTATCTGGATTAGGGCGTCTCATAGTACAGGCTGGAATTTGAAATAACAAGAGCAAGTGTCTAGAAAAGGGAATAAACAGGAACCAGATTGTTGATAAAACTAAACTCTTTCCTATTTGTAATTAAAGGAAGAAGCATATTTATTGAATAACTAATATAGATAAAAACTTTTATTATTTTAATCAAAATAATGACATATATAAAAGAATCATAGAGAAAGGTGTGAGTTGGCAGGCATTATCATCTGGTAGTCTTAGGTACTATTTTATTTATATTATCTCAAGAAGTGGGTTGAGATAATACTAAAGGCACATTCTGTTACCTTTAGTAAACATCAGACAAATTTATGATAGCAATAGGTAAGTACAGTGGCTATGTGAAAGTCACCAGACTGACCCTCCATCTCTCCATCAGTGAGAAAAATCTTTGCTTGCTTTATTGCTAGTTTTACAAGAATTACTAATGAAAGTACATATGAAAGAACACCTGGATTGCTTGCATAAATTACAGCCAGTTTCGTGACAATCTATATATCTTATTAATGACCAGAATTCTGAAATATTCCAGCAAAGTCTATATCTCTTTGTAGACAGAGACTGCTTTTTATTTCCCAGCCACCCTAAATAATTACACAGAAACAATATTAATTACAACACTGCTTGACCAATAGCTTAGACTTCTTTTTGAGTAACCCTTACATCTTAAATTAACTCATTTTTATTAATCTGTGTATTTCCACATGGCTGTGGCTTACCAGGTAAAGTTCAGGCATGTGCCTCCTATGGCAGCTACCTGGCATCTCTCTAACTCCACCTTTTTTCTCCCAGTATCAGTTTAGCTTTCCAACCTAGCTCTATTCTGCCCTACCACAGATCAAAGAAGCTTTTTTTTAATTAACCATTGATAATTAAACATATTCACAGAATAAAGAAGGGAATCCCACATCGTCCCTCTACTCTTATAAGGAACAACAAACAATTGTCCTTGTTCTCTCTCTGTCCTTCCCCATCTCGATCATCCTGTTCCCTCTAGTTCTCCTTCCCTTTCTTCTTCTCTCCTTCTCCCACTCAGTCTTCCCTTCTTCCCCAACCCCTAAACTTTTATAGTGTAATTAGGAATTACATTGGCTAGGTGAAAACAAGTTCTCTTGTTGGCTAAGTTGATAGCAGCATCCATGATTCCCTTCTGTTAAGCATCACTTAAGGCAAGAAGACAGCTACTTTACCATCCAGATGTAAGGACCACTATTGCACCTTCAAGTACATCTTGCCTTTCTGGTTACTTTTGTGGTCCATTTTTATCACAGTTAGGTGTAGTTGTTAATTTCTCCCTTCTGTTATCGGCTTGCATCCTTGTAGTACTATGAAAGCTAATGCTCAGGGAGGTTTGGGGGTCAGTTCCAGCTCAAACCCTCTAAATCCTTTGTCTAAGTTACATGATATCCCAAACAATTGGACTTTATTTTTAACTTCTTGGGGGCAACCAAGGTAATAGCCATGACATATTATTTAGAGAAGCTGTTGGACTCACCTGATCAACAATTGGAAAGGACATTTCTCGTGCCTGGTACCAAGGACTTTGTAAGATAGTCTATGGCTTTTTGGTGGTAGTGTTATTAGCCCAAGCAATATAATTTCATTTAAAAAATACACTAACATAGAGGCATATATGCATTGTGCTTATATGTATTATTTGCAATTTTAGGTAAATATAAAACAATATGATTCCCTATGTGTTTTTCAATATTGTTAATGCTCCTATCCTTACTCTTTTCTGCTCCTTCTTAATTATTCTTCTGCTCCAGACCCAACTAAAGTCTCCATTCCTGTTTTCTCACCTCATTCTTCACATGTTCTTCACATTTGCCTGTATCTGTTATTTTCCTTTCCAGACAGCCTGACATAGTTTGGTTTTACTTTCATGGTTTCTGCAGTTACTCCAAGTTATATAATCACATCTCAGAAATTAGACCTATAATCCAGCATGAGGGAACAAGAAACTTTTTTTTTCTGGGCCTGGGCTCCCTCACTCAATATAAGTTTTTGTTTCCATCCATTTATGTACTAATTTCACTACTTCATTTTCTCTATAGTCAAATAATATTTCATTGTGTACCCTACAATGACATACATTGTCATATATATCACATTGTTATTATCTATTCATTAATTCTAAGACTTTCAGGTTGTCTCTGTCTTTTAGCTATTAGAAATAAATCAACATGAACATTTCTGAGGAATTATTATTGGAGGAGGGTGTCAAGAAGGGTAGATATCTGGGTCATATGGTACATTTACTTTTAGTATTTTAAGAATTCTTGAATTACTTAACAATTCTTAAGTTACTGATTTTCAGTAACTGCAACAATCCCGTAAACTGTTTATGAGGGTTCCCTTTTTTCCACATGTACTCAACAGTCTTTATTAGTTGTTTTGTTCATCTTAAGCACTGACTATGATTTATTTTTACATAGGAATGAATAATGGCCTGAGACAGTTATTACAATTGAATGCGCATTGGCAAGAATGGTGTCAGAGATAATAGTGCTGAATTGTAAGAATCTAGCTTCATTCAACAAGTAGTACATTGTCAGGAAAGGGATGAGGAAGGCAAATTCCCAGGGAAGTGGCATGTGCAGCGATGTTATGAAAAAGAAATTGGGTTAGTTACCAGATAATATAGTAAATTTCTCTTAGGACTACCACAAAATGTGAGGCAAGGGCTGAGAGAAGAGAACGATAAAGCCACTTGACGGAGTTAACTAAAATCATCTCACTTAGAAGGGCGAAACCAAGGTAAGCAAGTCTATCTCCAAAGACTTTGGCATCATTTGAATGTAAGACTCTCAGCAATTGTTATTACTCTTTCTAATTCTGCACATCACACCAAGCAGCAATTTCTCAAGCTATATCAGAGTTATATGGATTTGCATCAGTGTAGAGTACCATGAAATATATAAAAAGTAAGGGAAATGTTAATGCCTATTTGGACTTCTTGCTAAGTTTAAACAGCCTATGTCCTTTGGACTGCCAGAGACAGCAATAGTTAATTTTTAGTAGCATCTCTTTAAAAAAGACACCATTCATATCAAATACATGTCCTTGGAACCATTTTGAGCAGGAGAAAAAAATGATCTCAAGTTCTCTTCAGAAATATATTGTTCATCTTATGCTTTGCTTCCTACATCTGGCAGTCAAAAATAGCATTGTTGCTTGGAGAATTTTTTACCCTAATCATAATAAAAATGCAGAAAACAATCAAAAGTCTCCCATTGTACTGATTATTACCAAGTAGAGGGTTCCTCTAAATAGAAAACTAATGGACTAAATAATTTTTAAGGTTTTATTATTCAGTTGACATACAATGAAGTTATTATAATAAAGGAAAATGGCCATTAGCTTGGCATTGGTTAAAAAAAAAGAGATAATGTCTTGGCTATTTGATGAACTGGAATAGTCAACCCAAATAATAAAAGAGTTGGCTCAAAAATAAAACAAAGAAATTTCTTTATGTAATTCATGTTGTTGATCACCAAAAGAAAGGTTTAAAATATCAATGAGCACATTTAGTCCACAAAACCTTATAGGTTCTGCTTTTGAAATTTAAATGTATTATTTTATGCATTTAGTTACTTGTGCTTAAGTACACAAAGAAATGACTTGCCAGCCTTCCAAAAATCTTTTATATTCATCAAGAAATGAAATGTGTGTATGATTACGATTGGAATTTTTCTGTGGATGCTATGAAGAGTAGAGTCAGCATATTTTTTTTTCATTTTGCTCAAATAGATGTTTTCTTTAACTTCAAATGACAATAACAACATATTTTTATGTAGCATTAATTCTAATTGTTATTAACATTAAAAACCTGGAGTCAGCTATTAGGGTGAAAGCTGAGATATCAGAGAAGCAGAGCAGATGGCCACTTGAAAGTTCTTGCCTTTAGTGAATGCTCAGACAGAAAGGATGATCTTGTCTCAACTAATCCTCAGACTGACTCTTCAGACCTCAGACTGAATCTTCAGACTACTTTTGAGCTCCTGTCCCCTCTTGTTTATATTCCTCTCTCCACCCAGTCATATCACTCCTGTGTCCACCTCCTTAGTGCTGGGATTAAAGGTTTGTACCAATATTAAAGGTGTGAGTCCCACCACCTGGCTCAGTTTCTCTTTTAGACTGGATCAATCTAGTGTAGCCCAGGGTGGCCTTGAACTCACAGAAATCTATCTTCCTCTGCCTCTGAGTGCTAGGATCAAAGGTGTACATCACCACTGCCTGGTCCTCATGGTTTAAATCTGCAATCTGATCTTCAGTTATGTTTTATTTTTTAGATTATAAACAAATTATCACTGCAATTATCTTCATAATAACTACAATTCTGTAACGGTGTAATTAGGGTTGGTTTATTTTAAAATTCTATTTTTTTTCCTTTATTGTCTTCTAAAAAGTGTCAACTTTGTTGGAAGCCAGTGTTATCATTGAGAGACAGCACTTTGCTTAGCATGTATGGGATTCTGGGCTCTAGGTGCAGTATTGTAGAGATTACTTAATTTATATGAAAAAGTCAGATGGGTGAATAACATGCTTGCTGATCAGGATGAGGACCTGAATTAAGATCACCATCATCCATGTCAAATTTAGGAGTAGCAAAATATGTAAGCATGTTATTGGGCACACATGCTTTAAGTATTGAATCTTAAAATAAGTGGATTTCAGAAGATCTTTGTTCACTATAATAGTTGAAATGCTAATATTCAGGTTTCTGCATTGAGTGAGATCGTCACAAAGTCTCACACAGCTTTTAAAAAAAAGAAGACATATACATATAGCCTAATTTTTATTTTATGGTTTTTATGTGGGTATTGTGCTATGGATAAATTTAGGCTTGTTAATATACCCATCATTTTGCAATCTTAGCATTTATTCATAGTGAGAATTTTGAGACCCATTTTCTCGGTGTCTATTAAATATACATTATTACCTACTTATGTGACCTTGCTATGCAATAGTTCATCTCCGATTATTCCTATCTATTTCTGAAAATTCTGAATGTTCCCTGTCACAAACTCAGGCTCTGAAAGTACAATTGTGTTATATGGATTCAACTTTTAGAGCCTTCACATGTGAGTTCATGCCACAGATAGAAGGAAAGCTCGCATGATCAATAAGGGGTGCACAGAAACCTAATAAACCACAGAGACTGGATGAAGATAACACAGGCAGTCCCTGTTGATTTGTGTGAGGTTTAGTGCATTCTTCTTAACGCCCTGATAGTATTCTGCATGAATTTATCTTTGCTACACAGATCTCTCAGTGTCTGGTCAGAAGGGGTGGATAATGATTCTCTTGAAGATCAGAGAACAGAACACTGGTTCATTAAAATACTTAGAATTAAAGTTTGCTTGTATTTAGTAGTCTCTAAAACTGCATCGTTCACATCTCACTAAAGCACAGGGTAAACATGGAAAACTTCAGCTTCTCAACTCACAGTCCTCTATTTATCTATTTGACCTTGATTTACTAGTTTTCCATCTTTGAATCACAAGAGCCAATCCAAAGTTTTGATATTAACAGTGAAATTTCAGAAATATTGTTAAAGGAAATTTACAAGTGAAATAACCTAGCATATTAATCACCAAACATTCATTGTCCAAAAAAGAAAACGTGAATAAATGACCTTTAAAAATTGTAGTTTTCTTTTAATTTTAAGTTATTCGATAATGGAATATGTGAAGTATTAAATCTTAGTAGTAGGCTGAATTTCCTATTTAACCATATTAATTTGGGTAACTGAAAATATTTTTTGCAGCAGAAATTTGTGGATAATATGCGATGGTGGAATAAAAGCTTTTCAGGAAATATTTACAGTAAAGTACACATTTTGTTACTATTGGTATATGTTTTTGTTATATCTATTCAATCCTAATGTTTAATAATACATTTCAAACAAATTAATATATGCAAATACATATTTTAGTTATGCAATATGCATCTCTGTATATAAGTATACAATTTAAAATATATAAACGGTGAGTGTCATGGCTCCCATTTACTGTATGTAGCTAAAGTTTGGGGAAATGAACATCATATGACCAACATTTCTTTAGCATAATCTGAATGACTTAAAGATGAAGAATGTACTTATTTTTTCATTTAGACTTATCTCTGTGTAATTCAAATGCTGTAAATTCAGGAAATGTTTGTTAATTGATCAAAAGACTTGCAATCTTAAATTAAGCTTAAAGGGGGATTAGGGCTTATTTTCTTTGGAGGAAAACTTGGAAGCAGACTAGGTCATCTCAGTCTCCAAATTTGCACAAATAAGAAGTCTCTATGCATTAGAAAAAGAGTCTCTAAACCTGAGAAAGGAGTCTCTAAATCTTAGAAAGAGTCTGGGGCCATTTGATATTGTAAAGTTTGATTCCAGGGCATCCTCACCTTGGCAGGAATTCAAAACTGTAGGAAATGTTCAGCTGCCTTATAAAATTACTGAGGTTAATATAAATTTAGTTATATAAATGATAGAGGAGTCAGAAAACACACATGGCAAGTACTTTATTAGGCTAATCATAAACCTTGGAGAAAATTACTTCCTTTTTTTTTTTACTTTTTTAAGCTCCTTTTACTGGAATCATCCTTTCTCATTTCTTAAAATAAATGTCTTAAAACAGTAAATATTCACAACACATGGAGGTGAAATTATTGTTACCCTAAAGTAGAAACAAAGTACTTCCACCTCAGTAGAGTGTGGCAAGATTAGTATCTACAGATACCAACTATAATCTTTTGAGAATAATCTGTTAGATTAAAGGTGCCTATTTTCACTTCTATTTTATTTATTATTTTCTCATACAGTACATCCCAGCTATATGCTCCTCTCCCTCTTCTCCATTCATTCCACCCCTTCTCCCAAGGAGTCACTGCTCCTCTGTTTCCCTTAAGAAAAAAAGCAAGCCTCCCAGAATTCTCCATAGCAAAATGGAGTAAGACTATGCACATACCCTCATATCAAGGCTGGAGAAGGAACCCAGTATTTTACAGTATCGCAAAATAATCAAGAGAAATAGTGTCATCGATTCTGTAATATAATCCTCTGTTTTGAGGAAAATATTCAACTTTTAAGTTCTCACCTAAAAAAAAAAATGGTTGCTATTTCATTTTGTGTGCAGTCTCTGTTATCAATACTTTCTGATGCTGACTCCTAAAAATATGCAAATTCCCAGGTAGCTCACATAATGTTTATTACTAGTCTGCATATTGAAGAAAATTGCATTTGGTTGTATATGTACACACCAATGTGTGTATGTGTGTGATGCTACTGAAAATAAAAACATGCCCCTACGATTAGCAATGGAGTCAAGACAAACAGTTTATACTATTTTAGAAAAGAAATCAGTGAGTTGAAAGTGAAAAGGCTGCTCCACTGCTGCCTAAATAAGATAAGATAAGATAAGATAATATAAGATAAAAGACAAAACCAGCTTTGAAGAAGGGGGGGGATATGGAGTTCTATTTTTGGCTCTGATTACATTAACATTTGAGATAAATAAAGTTGAGACCTTCTTACTGTTCATGGAAAGAAGTCAAGTACAGTAATATCCTTGTGCTGTGGAGAGAAGGCTCCAAGGCAAGGAGGGAGCTGAATTTCTTTTGCACACGGGACAGTCACTTGATCTTCTCTGCAGCAGCTAATGGCTGTGAAGTCTCAGCACAACTTTTAGGACAACCACAGTGGGGAGACAAAGTTAAAGTTAGAGAGGTCTTCAATCACTTTAATCACTTAAAGAGATTGATGTGGGTATCAAATGGGATGACTTATGATATCTAAGATTTGAAGAAGCAATATCTTTACTTGAAAAAGAAAGAACCAAAGAAATGTAGACATTGGTTGTCTAAGGGATCAAGTTCCTGGCCTGTTTTGCTTTACAGATAGAAACTACACGACCAGACTACAGAATGTCATCTTAATGGGAACGTAGTATATTGGGAAAGAAGTTTAAAAGCATCTCATTTGCAAGGGTCAAACTGTAATCACTTTTTGGAATTTTTTCCTTTTTAAAAAATACTATATTAATAATTCTATGCAAGTAATAGATATCCTTACACTTTTCTAATTCTTAGTTTTCTCTGACCCTTCCCATACTCACAGTCCTCTTCCCATCTCTGTACCCTCACTCAGTGCACAAACTCATCCTCATTTGCATCATTCTATCTCAATATCGTATTTCCACATTCATATTGGGTGAGTTCTTAACTCTCTCCACCTCATCCTTTCAAACTCCATCTCCCCATTTAATAGGCCCCTTTCCACTCCCCAGGACTTTAGCCATACTCTCATGTATGCTCTGTATCCCCATTACTTGCCACATAATTTAAATAATTATCTCAAACAATTTCTCATCACATGGAATAAGAATATGCCTCAAGATTCAAGATGGAATGCCCCAGAGTATATGCCAGACAACTCAGTTCCCGCAAAGACCTTAATTGTTGGATAGAGAATTCTAGCTACTTAAAATAATTCTCAGTATTTCTTTTTAAAGAAATTTGGGTACCAGTTAACCTGAGATCTCCAAAGTAATTTTTTAAAGAGCCTATTATTTGCTTTGTTTTATGGAAACACTTTTTGATACATATCTAGCTAGTGTTTGCTGTGATTTATATGGCAAACTTGACATTTCCTTATCTGTTTATTAACATAATTCTATCACATAGTTCATCTCTCAAGCTGTTTTTTTAGTAACTGTGTTGTCTGCACTTAGAAGCAGAGGCTGTAGCTGGGCAGTGGTTGCGCACACCTTTCATCCTAGCACTTGGGCAGCAGACGCTGGCGGACCTCTGTGAGTTCCAGGACAGGCTCCAAAGCTACAGAGAAAGAAAAAATAAGATGAAGAAGTAGAGGCTGCCATATGCTAGTTGAGTTGCCTTGCATAATATACTCTGCGCATGCTGTCTTTAAACTTGGGGCATATTCTTATTCCATGTAATAGAAATTGTTTGAGATAATTATTTAATTTATGTGGCAAGTAATTGGGGTACATTATATGGGAATACTATGTATGATGATAAGCATGAGACATAGCCAGCTTAAAATCACTTAAAATTGCCAAGGGCCCACTAACTCAGACAATCCATCTCCTGTCACATCTTGACTTGTATTCCTGGCCTCTGCTAGGTTATGACTTCCTAATACTTCTCTTTGTCTTTAGATTCTTTTCTACTGCATAGAGCATAAGGCTCCTCTGTCTCCACTGATTCTAAAAACGAAAACTAAACAGAATGCAAATATGTGAAAAACAATGAAGCATATGATGTTTACATTTCTACAATCTCATAAACCAGCATTAATGTACAAATACTGTCAGAGATTTAGAAGGAAATATCTATGGAAGTTACAGAAATGTGACAGCAACTATAAAAGAAAATAATGTCAGATCTGTAAAATGTTGGTCATAAAATGCTCAGAGTAAATGGCAATGAATATATAAATTATGAAAATAAAAATTCCAATAAAACACCTTTCAAATTACTTCAGAAAAAGATTGCCCAAAAATTAATATTGTTTGGGATTAATTTTGGTGAAAAGGAATAGACCTTTAATGAAGATATTATAGTTTTAATTTGTATTGATTGAAAGAAAACATGCATAGCTTTACTGAAATTTTTCTGATGACAGAACTTTATTAATATTTTTAAAATATCATATTTTCTTACAGTATTTACATCATTTTCTCTTTTCTTTTTCCTCATTTCAATCCTCTAGTGCCTCCATTCTGTCAATTAATGATCTCTTCTTTTTTATTCTTATTGTATATATATGTATATACATATACACTTAACCAATGAAATCATTTAATTTTGATCATATATGTATGTGTTTAGGGATGAGTTCCTGAGACCAGGACAAGTATCATATCCTACATAGAAAGAACAGATTTGCTCTTTGTCAGCGTCCATGCAGTGCCTGTAACTCTTCATCTCGGTGTAGGGCTTAGAGATATTTTCCATGTCCAGACAGGCATGTTGATTGGTGATGTTGTCATATATGTCTTTTGTAGTCAACCATCTGATTTCAATTTCACACATAGAGTTTCAAATTTATTTCTAAGGACAATATTTTCCAATAGGTATCTAGGTCCTGTGGTTTTTACCGTATTTCTGCTGCCTTGTCCATAATGTACCTGAGCCTTAGCTAAAGGGCTACTCTGTAATCGTTATTTGGCTTACCACCACTGTTTATTCTCTGAATTTAAGCAGTTGATCCCTATCCTACTCTCTGTCTAACATAGCAAGAATATCCTTTGATGTTCAGCATGAGCTATGTTTATATGTAACTGAAAGGATATAGTTTTAGAATACAAATACAAATTAAATTGGTTGAGAAAATAATAGCAGTAGTAGGTTCTCCTCTGGTGTCTACGTTCTTTCCAATGCAAGAAACTGACTAGATTTACAGTGCAGGCATGAACCTATTCTTACTTAGCTGACCTTGGTTCTAGTTAGCAACTGTTGATTAATACCCAAGATAAAAATATGACTGTTTCTTCATAGTTATCTTTCTTCATGCTTGTCAGACTTGCTCATATTCTTCTAATGGGTTAGGACTATGACTTTCTCTTTTCCTTTGAAATTTTGCATAACACCTTTAGATACTATGAGAGCTAGTCCTTAGGGAGGAGGTTCAGTCACTGATGATGTACATGGTTTTATAAAGACTAACTTTAGGGATATGACTGCAGATCTCTTATTAGCAGAAATAATGAACAATAATGAATAATGAGACATCTTTTAATTTATGAAATGCCTCTTCATTAAAGATATTTAAAATGTTCAGTTTTCTAATAACATTGTTGTTATGCTTTAATCATGAAAATCTTTCCTTCAACATTAATATCTCTCTACAGAGTACTCAGGTAGCTAATGGGTGATTGTTTTGTGTTCACAATTAATTGACACTGGTATTTACTCTCATGGGAAATGTGTTTTTAAATGGCACTACCTTTTGTATAACTTCTCTAGGTTGTAAATATACAAGTGCTTGACAGAAGAAAATGGTTTTCTGATGATGATTATGATGATGAGCCTTATTTTTATCCGCTGTTGTTCATGTATTTTCCACATAAATCTTAAATAAGTAAGATAAGTCAACTATTGGTATTACATTGTAAAGAAAACACTGTGCTTAGAAAATTAATTAAATTTAAAAACTTTGGATACCTAGTAAATTTCATAGTTGCATTTCAAACTGAGGCCATTTATTTAGCTGGTATTTGAGACTCCATTATCACCAGCAGAATTAGATGTAAGGAACAGAGAGACGATTTCTTAGAGAACAAAAAGAAACAATACAGGATGTTTGTATTTTTATTCTGGAGTGTACTTTTTAAAAGTTCTCAGTGTTTTCCTTTTTTATCAAATATTTTGCCATTGAATTGTTCTATATTATGCATCAAAATCTAATTTTTCAAATGCCATACATCATGTAATTCTTGAAGGTTTCTTTTGACTCCCTGCCTCAATGTAGTTTCTCCCACAGGAGAGCTTACTGAATGTGAACCCTATATATTCTTCTCAACTGCTTGACTTCCCATACTAGCCCCTCTGTATACATATGCACTCCACCATGTTTTCCCAAATGCATGTTAAATTAATTTGATATAAAGACGACCTTCTTATAATATGCTTTGTACTTCCTTCAGTTCAATCAAACATTCATTCAGACACTTAACATAATATGCTGAGTTCTATCTAAGTCTCTTCTGCTTAACAGGGAAAAAGACGTGTGAAATAATACACCATTCTCATGTGTATAAATCCTTTTGTTGTGTATGAATTTCTAAATCCAATAAAAATTAAGTCTGATAGAAGCAAGCCTCCTGGCATCATTTATCAATTAAAGAAACAATACACTGATTCACTTCTCATTTAAAAACCAAGGCAGTTTTTTTTTCCTTCTGCTAGACTTTTCTTGTGAACCGATATATTTTCAACAGTTTTATGATTTCAACTAGTTTGGGCACGAATTTTCTCTTTTAGTAAGATAATGTCCTTTTGTCTTTAGATTTGAAGTAGAATTGTCATCCCTGTTCGATGTAATTACCAACTCTGATATAAAAAGGAACATTCAAATCCAGTGTATCCTCTACTATATACTCATTTCTCTTTGGTGTCTACAAAATGTCTTAGTGTCTTGTCAAGCACATCACCATATTTGTAACAGTGTCTCTGGCTCCTCCTGTCTTACAACATCTACTAACTGTCTACGAAGGTCAGTAATTGTTTCCAGTGAATATAGATCAGTGTGACTTCTCTCAGTGGCAGCACTTTCATGCAAATATTTGAAGACAGTCAGAAATGGTGAAAGTTCTTGAATAAGAACTCCTCCAATGTACAGTAGAAATATAGTCTAAGTGGGTGGAAATAGTTATTCACAGGGAAGTTGCTCATCATTCAGAGCTTAGAATCTAAAGTGGACACAATATTACTAAATGGAGACATTGAAATAAGAAAAGTAATTTGGATGATGCCTGAAGGATCTCCATATGCCAGACTTCTACTAAGGACTTTATATATGTTACCACCTTAAGGTTTAATCCTCTTAAGAAGTACACAGTGGGTGAACCCATCATGGTCTTGACCTCCTTCCTCATAATCTGATCCCTTCCACTCTTCAACTGGACTTTGTGAGCTCAGACCAGTGCTCAAATGTGTTTGCTTGAGCTAATGGGAGCTCACCAACCCCAGCTGGACTGGGAAGGAACAAGCATTGGTTTTGTTTGGGTGTTTGGTCCTCTTGCTCTGAAAACACATAAACTTTAAGAGGTAAAATCCATATCTACATTTACACAAGGATGGAATATGCAGTGTGAGCAAGTCCGTTAAAGATGACTTTTTTTTTTATGTTTGATCAGGTAAAAAGCATTTGTCAACCTTACAAGTCTGTTTAGACTGTATACTCAAACTATAATAAAAATTTCTCTCCATGTCATATGAAAGGATGGCATGTAATAATAAATCATGAGGACTCTAGTCACATGAGTTAAGATGTCTCAGCTCAGAGCTGTTTCCATGTCAAAAGACCAGGAGTTTTTCCCCAGTCAAATCTGATCTCTATTAATCTGGTAGGAATTCACAGAATTTCATTTCCTGTGGGGAAAAAAGCATAATTTCTCTCCTCAGTGCAACACGTTGTCCAACTTCCATTTTGAAGTGAGGACATTTTTAAAATATATATGCTGGTTTAATTTAGGAGTTTCCATATTCTAATGTCTCTCAGCAACTATTGTTTTTTGTACATTATCATGTAAAAGATTCAAATTAACAAGACACCATAGGATCCAGAGTCCTTGTATATTTTTCATCCTTACATGTTTTTTTATTACTTTACTCTCTCTTTAAAGACATTACTTCATTATGTTTAAATTATTTATTTTTTCTATTATTGTCTATACCCATTTTTTTATTAAAATGTTGCACATTGTTAAATATACTGCAACCTATGTAGAAGTTATTTTTTCCATCTGAACCTGTTTTACTGGATATCCATAACCTTTTAGGTTAACATAAGCAAAACCTTCAACCCTCCATGTGGCTTAGCTCTTGGCACACTGGCAGCTCACCCATGCAGGGAACTCTGGGAGATGTGTCTCTGTATCACAGCCAGCATGACAGACATGATACTAGAAAGTTGTGCTTGGCTCCATTGTTCTGTGTTTGGAACAATGTTTTCAAATCTTTCTCAGGTCTTATGAGGATATACTTGGTTGGACACTGGGCAACATTTGTAGAAGGATTTTTCTTTCCTGCCAGTTAGCTCCCAAATAACCATATGTTGAATTTTTTCTTAATTTCTTGTTAATTATGAAAACTCAGCCAATAGCTTAGGCTTACTAGCTCTTACAACTTAGATTAGCCCATATCTTTCATCTCCATTACTTTATGTAGTTCAGTTATCTTTCCTTTGTAATGCCCATGTTGCTTCCTCTGCATCTCTCTGGTGACCCCTTGTTTTTTGCACCTTTCTTCCTAGAGGCCTCTCTGCCCTGAAAATCCTGCCTAACTATTGGCCATTCAGCTTTTTACTAAACCAGTCTGAGTGACAAATCTTCACAGTATGCAAAAAGATTATTCCTCAACATCAAGCTATAGACAAAGAGTCCTAATCTAGAGGCTAAATTTACCTTTAAACTTTCTTTTTCTTTTGGAAAAAGAACTCTTTCCCTTCCCTCCATTTCTCCCACTTTTCCTGTTTTTCTTTCTGCTTTTCTCCCTCATTCTTTATCCCTTGATTGATTCTCCTTTTCTATGATTCTCACATAGAAATGGTGACATTTTGCAATTTTCAGTTTATAATTGTTGTTATAGACATGATAATCTGTGTCACCTCCAGTATTTTATCTACCATTATAATTGTGGTACAGAGAAAGGATGCATATATTTCTATTACTTGAGTAAGCGGATACTCTCTGTATCTTTTACTAGGCTCTGTCCTTGTGACTGTGACATAAATTAAAAATATCCTGAATGAAAATAATTTCCCTTAGCTACAAGTCATAGCAAAACAGTATACTGCAAAGTCCAGTACCTTCCTGATTGCCTTGTTGCCTGGCAGTTGTGGTTCATCTCTGCTGACAAACATGTTATGAAAAGGACTTTTATCATATTTTTAACATTATTTGGCTAAATGGATATAATATCAAGTTGTCCTCTAATTAATTTGCCTGTACTCAGGATTGTATTTCTCTTAGATTTCTGAAAAGATTTTATGCAATGTTGAACAGTTAAAGCAGAAAGGAAATACTGATAAAATTTAAGGTATAATCTCTGTGAAGTTAACACACTCAAAATTTCCTCATGAGCTTCTACTTTAACTGCACATAACAAATAGGATATCAATATATTAACCCCCACTCTAATGCTCAGCAACCATCACAAAAGAATAAAGAAGAAGATTGTTTCAGACAGACAACAGAGAGGACTAAAAGTGAGACAGTGTCTTCGGGACATGACAAAACGGTTGCTCTCATGACTTACACTAGTTGTCACTGCCGGCACAAGACCTACAGAAGATCAAGCCAATTAGCATTCCTCCATGGAGAAGGACTGGCTCCTGAATGCATGGCCCTAGCTAAGAAGTAATTGACAGCTGATAGTTTATGGGAAAAGGAAGAATCAATTTATGTGAAGAGTGTAATCCCTGGCAGGTGGACCATACTCCAATGGATACCCACACCCATGTATATACATACCACACATTGTTGTTAATCTGCTTTAAGAAATATAAATTAGAAAGAGGAGAGGTCAGGAAGGGTCAATTGGTAGGAGACTGGCAAGAATTAAGGGGATAAATGGGGTGAATATGAAGGTATAGTATATGCATTATTCAAATTATCATGTAATTAATAAATATATTATTGTATTTTAAAAGAATAAAAGTGTAGAATCCACATTTATTTTTTATTCAATGCATATAGTTTCATTTCATTGCAATGTTGAAAACTGTAGAGAATAAGAAGGATGGGGCTATATTGTCATAATGATTTATATCAGATGAATTCTATTACATTTCCAATTTTTTTGATGATTGACATTTATAAAAGTATTTAAAAATTATTACCATTCCAATTGTATCTATAGCTAAGACTGAAGCAGAGAACATCAGCATTCCAGCCTTCAGGTTCTGCAATAAAATTTATATGAGGTTTTAAAAACATTTTTTAAAATAACTGATTTTTGTGAAAATCTTAGTAAACTAATAAATAGGCTAGCTCTGTCCTAGTTTCACAGAAATTGCCAGAAGGTTTCCTGAAGCAGGTGCAGATTGAAAGCTAGTGACAGAAATGATACCTGCCTTAGATTGACTGTACTTTTATATTATTTCTGGTTCAGATTTTCATTCTCACATATACAACCCATAGCCCTTGGCTTTTTGTTTCTCTTTCATTAGTGTCTTCAAATTTTTGCTTCAGTGCAGCAAAGTAAAGTCTTAGTGTTTAAATAAATTTACAACCAGGTGAGTCAATTCACAAATAAGAAATTTAATCTTAATATCATTCATTTTTGATATTTTTAAATAGGTGACACATTATCACTTTATAGTCATATATGGTCAATTTTGTATTTATACTACAGGATATATAACAATGATTAATTAACTCTTTTGTGTCTAAAATTATTGTATAAACCTACAACTTAACAGCAAAGTCATCCCCCCTCTGCAGTAATAAAAACACACATTATCCCCATACTTTTCTGTGAATCCTTTTTTATTTTCTTTTTTTTTATTTATTTATTTATTTATTTTTGTTAAAAGCCAAATTTACATTTACTCCCCTTGTTCCCAGCCCTCCCGCTCCCCCACTACCCCACCGCCCTCCCCCTGCTTCCTTAAGATGG
>JAQHUG010000253.1:2358429-2372315 GCA_028555095.1 Dicrostonyx torquatus | reverse complement strand
CCTTTCCTCCCATTGAGTGTTCCTTTTTACTTCCTCCAAGGATATCTGTGCTGTAGTTGACATAAACAAACAATGGACTATACAATAGGATGTAGTTGAATTGCTAACACTATGAACACTGGGTAGAGTTGACTTTTTTTTATGAGGGAATTTGATCATTCTAAGTTGAATGAGCCCTGATTTCCTTTTTGGTCAGAAGAAGCAATAAGGTTTGTGTAAACCTCCAAACTGGTATGGGTTGTGACATCTTGTAGTAATTGTTTTTGAGAATAATTTTGATGCTATTTTAAAGGACACAGGAAAGGTGCTGTGATCCATCTTCAATGTTTGTATGCCAAGGAAGGAAAAGAGTTGCTTTTAGTGTTTTCATTTTCAGCTTCACAAGCTCAGAATGAATGATTATTTACCTGTCTTGATGATGTTTGGAAATGACATTGCTTTAGTCAGAAGTCAATCTTCATAACTGTGCGTGTGTGTGTTTGTTTATATAAGTGCGTTTAGGCCTAAAGAAGACAACAAAATATATTGCCAGAAACATTTTAAGTCAAAGATCAAGTACAACTTCAATCTAAAATATTTTACAATTTTCAGAAGCAATTATAACTTGTATTAACACTTGGCATAATACAAATAAAATTGTTTGTGAAGCAAATTTCAGTAATAGAAACTCTTTCTGTATTACTGGTGCCTTTTGTAAAATTGAAGACCAAGAAAGGCTAATAAGAGAAAAGGAAACGGGTCTACTACAAGTTGTAGTAGCAAGTTTTCTAATTAGAAGGGTTAAATCACATGATGGTAGTGATGATGAAGAAATAACATAAAGTGAATTTGCCCCACATTTTTAGTTTTTTACTTGGTGGATAAGAAAATACCCAGTAATGCCTGGAATGAGCATCCTCCTTGAAGGCCTGAGTTCACAGAATGAAAGACTTCTATGCTTCCAATGAAAGAGGTAGCTGAAGAATTTTGATAATGAAATAGATAAAGGAGTGTCATTGCTTTAGGCACTCATGTATTAGTATGTCCATGCTGGAATAAACTTCTATCATATATTTCTATCTGCATAAGGAAAATTCTGTTGCAAGCAGATAAATTCTGTACATATTTTAAAATTGAAAAGTTTAAGGAAAACCAAATCCTCTGTCTTTGTGGTGGCATTCTATAAATTTGATATTATTCAGTTACTTATACATGGATGTGTATTGTTACCCAGTATTTAAGCATCTAGTTTTATTGCCAATAAAAGTTATACAAAGACACACATCCACACATACACACACACACAAACATACACACATACACACGCAGAGAGAAAAATCTTAAAAAGCATTTAGGAAGGAGTTACATAAGGGTAAACTGGGGTGACACATGTACAGGTGATAACATCACCATTGCAAAATTAGGCAAATAAATTATTTAATGAATTCATTTTTTTCCATTTCCATAACATTTCTTAAACAGGTCTCTGATAGCAACTATTATTCAAATAAATATATGCATCCACAGATACAGATAAACTCTCAAAATGTGTTAAAATTAAAATAATGTAATATGAATGCTAATATTAATGTTTCTAATATTTTATTTGATCAGACTTATAGGTTCTATTTTTCAATATAATTAATGCAGATTATGCTTTTTTCTATATTTCATTGTTAAATTACAAGTAGTATGTTTTAAATGAAAGTGAAAAAGCTGAAAATTTCATTCATGGGTTATGTGTGGAAATCCTGTTCACCTTGATTCAACGTACAGTTACCTACAAATTCTCTTGGACAGAAACGCATTCGAATCTTGGGGGAAGAAAATGCAGCCAGTATTTGGACACAGGAAAACATTAGGAATAAGTGACACTATATGCTGTAAGACTAGACTTTGTTATTCGCTTACACTCTTAATATAAAGTATTGCACCCACACTTTTGTTTAAAAGATTTCATTCAATAATTACCTGCTTTCCAAGTTTGTATTTCCAAAATACAAACTGCAGTATAGTTTGAAATAAAAGGCAGGATGAGAATCTACTTAGTGCGGCATCTGAGCCAAGACCTTTATGAGCATCGCAGAAGTGTTTACACTAATCTTGCCTAAGAAGAACAATACCAAATCTCTTGTCAACATATTAGCAAAGAGACCGACTGGAAAATTATAGTAAGGAAAATCATAATACACAAATCTACCTTTGACAACTCCACCAAATTTTAATTTGTCATAAAAATCTGCACATTTCAGATCTCAGATCACAGTGGTAATGGAAAAATTTATGGACATTTATTGTGCTCTGGCTCATTATTTTAAAGTAAGAATTACTTGGTTAAATAATCCAGTATCTAAATAGGAGGAAAACAAATATGCCATTCTCTACAAACAATATAAACATTAAGCAATTTCATTAGGGAGAATCAAGCTGATTCAGCAAAGAAGCTTAAGAATTTGCACAGAATAATAAAAAATGCATTAATATCTTCCTCATGGCATATTGGTGCCGTAGGTGACTTTCCTCATGGTGAGATTTTATGCAGATCTCAGAAAGGATGTTAATAAGATGTGTTTGGTGATCAGTGTGACTAAATCTATATATGATGAAAACTAATTTTGGTAAACATACACACTTTTACCAATAAAGACAAAGAGTAAATCAAGGAGACTAAAAGGCTCTATTACTCTGTAGATGGAATTATCTACATTCCATTATTGGTGTAGGAGGTCCTTTTGTATTTGTGTTGCTTTCATTGGTTGAATAAAGAAACTGCCTTGGCCTTTTGATAGGACAGAACTTAGATAGGCATGGAAAAGAGAACAGGATGCTGGGAAGAGTGACAATGTGGCAGATGCCATGAAGTTCCTGCCTGAGACTGACACTGTTTAGAATTCTTCCCAGTAAGTCACAACCTCGTGGTGTTACACAGATTGGTATTGGTAGAAATGGGTTAGGTCAGGATGTGAGAGTTGGCCAAAAAGAGGCTAGATATAATGGGCCAGGCAGTAATTTAATTAATACAATTTCTGTGTGATTATTTGAGGGGGTTAAGCTAGCCAGGCAGCAGGACGCAGCTCACTCCCTTTTACTACACATTATCTTTTGATGATATAAGTTATAAATCTCAATAATATCATTGCATTAGTTGGAAATCAAAAAAAAAACACACCTTGTCAGCTCGGCTATTTTAAATCTATTGACTCTGGAGGTGTTGTTAATTGGACAAAATGATATATGCACATGGCTTTGTCCATAACAGTTTATTTAAAATTCCTTAAAAGGAGATCTTCTAAATTACAAGAAAAAAAAGTGGCCAAACAAAAAAATTGCCATACTCAGCTCCTGGATTTTCTGTCCTGGAAGCTAATTTGGAAAATCTTTGCTACTTCAATGACATTTGTAAAATCTATGCTCAAGAGATAAATTGGGCACAATGCATTTTGAAGTACACTGAAATTTAATATTATTTTAAAACTCCACAAGGTATCTTAGAGAAGTCAGGGACATCAATTTACCTACATGGTGTTATTTAGTGAATGTAATAGTGAAATCTCTTTGCTTAAATAATGGAGATGTGAGTACACCTTTCATACTATACTGACTTGACACTTCTATGGTGGCAAAACTGTATTTCACTTAAATATGTCTCTGTTATGCATTCAAATGCTCCTTAAAATCCAGACAATGCTATACATAGTGACTTTTTCTACAACATCCTAGTAAAAGCCCTTTGTAAGATAAATAGCTCTGTCATACATATCTGTTGGCATTCCCTAATAGCCACAGACATACGATCGCTCAAGTCATATGGGAAAGGAAAGTGGGTTACAAAAGTAGTCTCTTGGATCCTGAGGTTACATAAAACCTTGTAGAACTTTCTGGATAGTTCTGCTGTGTAATGACTATTCGTCTCTTGACAGAAACAGAGTGGTAAAGTATTTTGGAAGTAAGATATCAGAGGTAAGTAGATTAGCGTGAAATTACAGCACCACAAATCTACAAGGTAATTCAAGGTCAAAAACACTTATTTTCATGCCATGAATAGTAGTTGCATCAAATTATTTTTAATACATATCTGGAGTGTTTAAATTACTCATTTTTGCTAGGAACACCAGGATAACATCCCTGGTTCAACCAATATTTCCTTTCAAGATAAAACAATGTATTCATCTCAAATGTAATCTGTAACATTATCTTCATTGTTGCTCAGTTATGTAGTACTTATTTCATAGTTATAATGGGATTTTAGAACATAACCTATTTCTTTTTATACATATTTGCATTCATTTAAATTATACATATATGTTTGGGGGAGCTGTCACATAAATGACCTCTCCACAGAGGCAAAAGAGGGCCTGAGCACCTTTGGAAGTGAAGTCACAGATGTTCGTGAAGGACTTATGTGGGCACTAGGATCTGAATGCAGGGCTTCTGGAAGAGCAGTAAGCTCTTTCTGCAGAGCCATCTCCTTTCCTTAACACCGACAATTTATTTTTTGATAAGTATTTTGCCCATGCATGTTCATTCACTATCTACTAACTAATAATTCCTGATGTCAGTCTCCGTCTTTTCATTCCTTTATTACTTCATTTCTCCAGTTTTCTGTTGCTTTTTCCTGTACAAACAAGCTGTTCTTATGCTCCTCTAAGAAGGTGCTTTTAACTGTGATTTATTAAGTGAGCATCAGGATATGGAAATCTCCTGAAGTTATGACTGGGAGAATAATATGAGGCATAAACTAGGGGTCTAGCCTAGAATACAAAAGGCTAGAATAGAAACAGTCACTTTATGATTTGATGTTCTCTCAGTCACAATTAGTCTTACAAAACTGCATTTTCTCTTAAAATTATTCCCACCCACAACACCTGCCCAAAGAAGCTGCAAAATCTTTGAGAAGGTGCCCTGAATCATCTGTACCAGCAAGAGAAAAGCACTGTGCGACATAAGACTCTTAGGTGTATTCATCTCAGTGTATTTACATTGAGAGTCACAGGGCTGTATGAGCATGGGATGGCTTGCTGCTGCTTCTTCCTAGCTCCCCACCCAAGAGCTGCAACTCCAGGGCTTTCTCTCTGAATTTTGGAAAATGATCTTGAGTGGTTTAGTCTTAAGTCATGCATGACATTCATCATTATTGTAGACTTGTCCTTAAACACATTTGCCCTTAAAAATAGATTATTTTTCTTTGTTTTAGAATTTTACTGTATGCTTTTGAAACACTCTTCAGATACTTAAAGCTACTTAAAGTAGCTTTACTTTACTTTAAAGTAAAGTTCTGTTACTGTGAACTCTAGTTACTTCACAGATGGCAACATGAAAAATAAAGGAAATACCTTACTCCAAAGCATCAGCTGTTTGCATTTCCCACATTTACTCTTCTCCTTTCTCTCCCAAGCTGCATTAAGTATAGAGCCAATTATAGATTTATGATTAAGATTGTACAAGGTGTCTTTCAAGTATAATTCATTTTATTTGGCCACATGTACAACCTTCTACTTTTGTACTTTTTCTTTGCTTTACGTTTAAAAGCCACTTATGTAGTAAGTTGATGTGATATTTGCTTTTCTGGGTCTGGGTTACCTCACTCAATATGAAGTTTTCTAGATCCATCCATTTGTCAACAAATTTCAAGATGTCATTATTTTCTCTGCTGTGTAGTACTCCATTGTGTAAATGTATCACATTTTCCAAATACATTATTCAGTTGAGAGACATTTAGGTTGTTTTCAGGTTCTGTTTATAACAAACTTTTCTTCTTTCCTACTCTGCAAGACCTGGGTGGTGGCCAATTCTGTTTTCTGCATGGTTAATCTGTGTATACCAAGTACATTGCTCATTACTAATCTATGAATATGTTTTTCTTTATAATATCTCATTAAGTTTCTGCATTTTAGTGTCACTATGTCCAAAGGGAAATCTTCTTATTTAATTATTTTTTTTGAAATAAGTATGGTATTAGAAATCTATGAGGTCAATGCCTTTGTTTACTAATTCAATGTTAAATCTAAAAGCAATCAAGTGGCCCAAAATGTAAAGACAATGAAAACACTATATATACATTTAAAACAAAACTTGATATACAAAGTGTCGACTGTCAGCCAATGTTATTTGAATCTAGTTTTATTGGAGAGGAAGAGTTCACAATAAAAGAAAGTGTTTGAATTGATTGGGCTTTCTCAAAGACCCATTATCCAATTGTTATAGTGAAGACATTTTCTCTAATCTGAGCACAAGCAGAAACAGAACAGAATGAACTATACAAGAAATCTTTTAAATTTTGTATTTCATTTGCAAATGTTAATGTTTTGTTGATTTGGTATAAGTTAAGATTGTTGCACTTTTGTCTTTGTGGGTTTTCCTGTATCTAGATCTATTTTTAACCAAATACCTGCAATTGTCAAGTACTCATAAATGTAGGGTCCAGGCTTAAAGCAGTGCGGTCTATCTTCTTGGCATGTTGTATCCAACTGAACTTCATAAACAATATTTTAGTCAAAAAGTTTCTAGCAGAGAGAAAACTGTCAAGGGCTGTAGCATCTACAGGAAATCTAGACATGACATTCAGATCATGAATATAGGTAAGACCAAGTTGGTTGAAGCTTGGGAAACTGAAGACTTTACTCTTCCTATTTCTTTCTTGTGTATTGAAACTTTTCCTAGGCCAGCAAACATCTGTGACACAGTCAGCAATAGTGTTGGAAAAGAGATGTTTCCCTTCCAGATTGACCCAATCCATTAAAGCACACCTGCAAAATCATGGTTAGTCACAGTAATGACTTTACTTTGCAATTTTAATTTTTTATTTATTTATAACAACTCAGGAATATTTTCCACACATTTTTCCCAAGCATAACTTCATGGAATGAACGTATAAAGAAAAAGCAAAAGGAAGGAAAGAGGGAGAGAGCTGGGGAGGGAGGAAGGGAGGAAAGGAGAAGGGAAGGAAGGGATGAAGGGAGGGAGAGACAGAGGGAAGAGATATTTCTAAAGAAACTGGACATTCTAAAAATTAATAATAACACTGCAAGCAGTTGTAATTACAGTGAATACAGCACCTTTTCCTCTCTCCACTGTCTGCTCTTATTCAAGTCATTTTAGTTTTATTACTCTACCACATGGGGGGAATCAAAAAGCTAGAGTTTGTGATGAATTACAAGATCACACAGTTGCTTCCTAGAAAGAGTTTAATAGGAAAGGCTCCATTAACCAGACTTTGTTGTTGTCACTAAGGGAACTGTGGGATTGACAGCCTTAAGCTATATTTAAGTTTATGATTGACAATTCCTGATGCGCTCTTTGTGATGTGCATATTCAAGTTGGCAGAAACAATGGTAATCATGCAGTGTCTCTCCAAGGACCCAATTCAAACACGGGGACTGGGGAGCACTTCACTGCTGCAACACGGGCAAACCTATTTCTGCTTTTTTGTAAACTGGATTCATTTTGTTTCTGTGCAATAAGACAGACATATTTATGTGACTGTGGGATTTATGCTGTAAGTACAAAGACTCTTCAGAGGTGTGAAAAAGGAGGTGGAGCTTGTCAGAAGAGAGTAAAACTGTACTCGCTGCCCTCTTATATCTTCTCAAAAACTCAGCATGAAAACTGCATTCTATAATGGAATCACATGTGAGTTGGTATTTCATATACTAAAGTTTAAAAATAAATAATTTGAAGATGAATGCTGTACTTGTGGATTAGCTGTAGTTACGTGCCTCCTAATGACCTAAAATGGTTTATTTGACATCTAGAGATATGCTTGTAATTTGAATATATGCTTTATGATATAAATAAATGCATTGGTTACTAGCTGTGATTCACGTTTATTTAATTCTAGCTAGGCTGTTGCAGACCTTCCTGTTGTGAGAAAGTCCTTAGGTGCCCTGGTTTCCAGGTCATTATGTCCCTGTACCATGTTCTTCCATGATATTACTAAACAAGGGGAAGTTGGAATCTAAATAAGAGAATCAGTAAAATTTTCAATTCTTTCTCTTTATTATACCAAAAATTATAACTTTCCTGTGACCACTCAACAAATGTTTAATGCTGGATGTATTGACCTCAAAATCTAGTTGAGGGAACTATAAATCAGTAGAGAACCTGGTCCTTGTTTTTGGAGGCAGGTGAAGCAGTGTACTTTGGTAACACCTATCCTGCTTTCAGTGTTTTACCAGAAGTTCTGAATTCCTACATTTCTTTGCCTAGTATTGAAACTGGCAAGATGAAGTACTGAGACTCTGAAAGTAAATTTACCAGGGTTGAACTGATTATGTAGGACTGTATGACAGGACATTGATCAAATACAAAGAAATTTCCATTTGGATGGGAGAACTCCGAGCTTCTGAGAATTCTGAAAGACTGGAGGGGAAGGACAGCAGTAAGGAAGTCCTTCCAACCTCGTGCAGAACTCCTACAAAATAGAGCTCAGAGAAAGCTGTTTTAAGCAGCAACACAGCAGGTCAGTGGTGCTGTACCCTCACCCCAAATTAGAAAAGTTTAATTTTTCTTCTCCAGTTTTTTAATAGTTGGAAAAATTGCAGAATTGCGAGCATTGCTTTTATCATCATCTGAGCAGTTGAGGTAGAGACTGAGTGACAAATTTACCCACTTGGTTTTCCAAATTTCTTCCGAATCTTTATGATTATTTCATGAGCAGTATTTCATTGTGTTCAGATAGCTAAAATTGAGCACCTATGTTTTAATTGTATGGTATGATCAGGCTAAAATTATGTTATTACAAAGATAAAGCAGTACGTGAACAGTAGACTCTGTATTTGCTGCTGGCTTACATTTGTGTTTCTCTGTTAGGTGTCAGTATGGCAGGCAATATATGTCACAACAGTGGACTACTAGAACCATTCCAGCTCTTTTTCTAGCAAATTTCTGTCAATAAAAGTACTTCCCAGACTGCAGTGTTATCATTGTTGCAATACATCAACACTAAAATAGAGGTGCTTTAAGGTCCACTTAAGAATTTTTGCTTTAGAATGATAGTGTTACATTTGATTATTGGTGGTCTATCCTCTACTAAGGACGAGTAACAAGCAACTGTGATATAAAACACCCTGAAGCTGCTCTAGGAAAAAGGTTTTTTTCCTTGTAAACTCCAGAAAGCCAGTTAACTTTAAGCTTCTTTCAATTTATTCATTAATGATTTATTGAGTGTTTTCTGTGTGTTGGACAACCACCCCTCAGGCAAACATTAGCAATATATTGGCACTCCAGTCCAGAAACACAGCCTCCACCTAGAGGAAAGGGAACTTGAAGGTCAAAAGAACCTCAGAAACTCACTGGATAAAAATTCGTAACAACCTCTCCACTGGCGTGTGAAGCACATTAAAACTATACATGCTTCCACATACTGAATTTGGGCTAATGTAATGGAATATGATTTGTGTTAAATATGACAGAATATTGTAATGGAATGCACAACTGAAACCTGAGAGGTGAGCTTCCCATAGATCTGGAAGTTCACAAGTCCAAAATCAAGGTTCTGGTAGATTTATTGTCTATTCCCACACTTCTCATAAGAACACTCAGCTAATTCATTTAGATTCTACATTTGTGATGTAATGTGTCTCTGTGTGTATATCTCTTCTCCATCCCCTCTCTCACACACATATCATATATAACCTAATTACACTTGATATGTGATCTCTAAGTTTCTACAGTTATATTTAGTTTTATATATGTGTGTTTATGTATATATATGTGAGTGTGTATACATGTGTGTGTATATATATATATAAAATGTGTGTATGTATATATATATATGTGTGTGTGTGTGTGTTTCCTATATAGAGGTGCACAATACTTCATCCACTTTTGTAGTATTATTGATGTATTAATATAATTCATCATGTAGCAGCAAGTAATGTATGTGATTAACACACTAACATTTTTTACTTATCGAGACTTTTAAAGTTTTTATTTTTCTCAATTTTATAATTATTTGTATTTTATGTGTATGATGTTTTATTTACAAATATATCAGTGAATCACATATGTGTCCTGTGCTGGAGAAAGCCAGAAGAGGCAATGGATTACTGAACCTGGCATTACAAGTATTTTAACACACCACGTAGATGCTAGGAAGCAAACGCAGGTGTTAAGAGCAGGAAGTATGCTTAAGAGCTATTTCTTTGCAACAACAATGGATTTTTTTCTACATTTGAAGGTAGATACTTTGAAATTTGACTTATTCCATAAAGGATCCCTTTTAAGCCCTCAAATGACAGACAACTAGAATCATGAATGACAGATTAGTTTGACAAGACATACTAGTTGTAGTATGGAAATGCTCAGTGAAATTGTTTCAAAGAGCATCTTCCCTAGTTCGTCCAGGTTCATTGGGAGCGAGGCCTTGTAAGTTGAGATTCAATACCCACAAAAGCTGAAGTCTGCTGAATATCCTAGCCAGCCTATAGTCAAGAGAATCTGCTGGGGAAACTCATGGAAGGAATCTTGTTTACCAAGAAAGCCCAGAAGAGGTGGTTATGTAATCAGAACCGGGCGGTGGTGGCGCTCGCCTTTAATCCCAGCACTCGGGAGGCAGAGGCAGGCAGATCTCTGTGAGTTCGAGACCAGCCTGGTCTACAAGAGCTAGTTCCAGCGCAGGCTCCAAAGCCACAGAGAAACCCTGTCTCGAAAAATAAAATAAAAAAAAAAAGAAAGTCAAACTCCTTCATGGGCTTTCAGCGACCATGCTTCCCTGATGTTCTGTACATGTGACTACTGCAGCAATTAGGAGGGTCCTCCCACTCCAAGCATTTGAAAACCAGTTAGTTTTCCTGCTTGCTTAACTTTCAAACTCAATTGGCCCACAATACCCAAAATGATGACAATAATACTTCAAATGCAGTATGGCAATGCAAAAAGTCCCAATAAAGGAGAGGGAAGTTAGAGGCGGTACAGATACTAGAAAATTCATTGACAAGTCCAGCTTGTAAATTGAGTAACATTTAGATTTTAATGTTTTTTCTACTTCCTTCTTTCTCTAAAATTTGTTTATATTTATAAAATGGTTTTATACCCTTATGGACTACCATATATTATGATTTTTATATACATTTTTATTATAGAATTACTAGACAAAGTTAATGAACATATCTACTAATCTTCATTATTATTAATGGCTAAAATGCACAATCACCCACAGTATGGACTGTGTAGTATTCAGCCTTTCGAAAGGATATTCTAAATTTCTCTATGTTTCTGTAGAGATAGTCTGTTTCTCTATATTTCAAAATACAATACTTCATATTTTACCCCAAATCACTTTATTTTTTAAATTTTATTTCAACTTGTTTTATATATGTGATATTATTTTATTCATATTTGCTAGTATTGAATAGTTTATAAGTAAACTATTCTATTTTTGACACTTTCCCAACACTTTTTCTTTTAAAAATAAAGTATGATTAACATCTTTCTATTCATATTTAACAATAGTTTGTATTCATAGCTTTTAGAACCGTGTTCTCTCCAGGTTTCCCACTAGGAAAGACATTTTCCTCAATGGGAGTGTGATATCATTCCTTGTTTTCCTTTAACCATTCCTTTACTTACCCAAATAAGGGACATACCTGCCCTTTTCTGAACTCATGTTTGTAACCTCAAGCACTTCACTTCCAAGCCTGTGTGATTATCTGATATTTGCTTTTTTATTCTCAGTAGTTATAAGGTATTCCATCAATGTCACCTGAATTTAGCTTCTCAAACTTAGCTCTATGTTTTTCATGTGTTTCAGGTATAGATGTAAAATGCTAATTGGAATTGGCTTCGTTCTCCACCTCAGTCTTATGAAATCTTTGCTAACTACCTAATGGGCCCATAACATAGCATATGCCTTAGTCTTGAAGTTGGGGTGCAAATAGGTAAACGAAGTGATGTGTCTATTTACATATCTTGGAAAGATGCTTTTGGAATCACAGTACTTTTGCTATCTCTTGCTTTTGGAGGCCAGAGAATAGGGAGGAGTCAGTCTTTCTGTTTCATGATATCTTATTGAGAAATGAGCCCATTGCAATTCCACTGTGTCCCTTACTTCCATGCCCCATCCTTAGCATGCTTTTGCTGCGCTGTATACCCTGGAGCCTCACACCTCACATTGCACACATTGAACACCAAGTGTTTGGCAAGGCTGTGAAGGACAAACTACTTGGAAGTGCACCAGGATATAACTATTCCTTATCATTTACAACTCTAATCATCACCTCCCAAGCTTGCTGTTTGAGGACTTTTCATCTTCCTTTTCTAGATGCCAATCATTGACAGTTAGCCAAACATCTTAATATTTATTCATTCAAAGCAAATAGAAGCTCAAAAGGAACCTGATTGTGTCTGGTGACTGGTGATCTCTTGGTTCTTCTAAGAGATTTGCAGCCAGCCCCTCTACAAATTTACTAAATGCATGTGTTTTTAATAAAATTATAGTTGTTTTCCTCTCATGCCAAATTCTATTAAAAAGTGAAAACTAAGTAGTAGTATCTTGACATATTCAGCAAAGTTTTGCTCAACCCCTTCCCTTGGGTGTATCTGTTGGCTTCGCAGTCACTCTGCAGCAAAGTCCCCTTAGAATTAGTTGCTCCTGTCAACTGGCCTTTCGTTTACCCTGTGTTAACATTTTTCAATTGCTATGATCTGCAGATATCTATTAAGGAGCCACACTGTCTTATCTATATTAAATATTGCCACTACTATTGCCTTTTTTTCATAACAAGACTATTGTTAATACAGGAAATTCATGAGGTCTCTTTTAGAGTAATGAAACCTTTCTCCATTCCCATACAAGCTTTTAATTCAGGAGTTGGGGTGACAGACCCGCCACTGCCTAAAATATCCAATGAATCAGTGGTCTTCATGTTCCCATCTCACAAGTTCAGCAAATGAAATTCACAAACCACAGAAGATGACATATATTTTGTTAAGAAAAACTTAAGAGAAAAATGAAAACAAAGCAAACAACAACAACAAAAAACCCATACAGAACTGGTGACCAACATTGGACTCACCTTCTGTATGGCGGCTGGGGGGCAGGAGTGCCTTGGTCCTGTTTCCTTACCCAAGTATGGAGTTGCCCCTCTATTTCAGTCAAAAGCAGGAAAGGGGTACTCTTTTAACTTAGAAATAAGGAAGAAACCCAGGTGATGTGTGTTTCTGGTGTAAGCCAATGTCATTTCCAACTTTAAACCAAAGAAAAACTTCAAACTTTGAATTCTTTTGCCCTAAAATGTCTGTGAAATCATATTTTCTATTCTTATCACAGTGACCCAAGCCTGATGACTTGCACTATTCTACAACATAGTAGGAGCTTTCCGGCAGCACTACTGACCTCTAGAAACCTCAGTAGCATCTTCTTCCTCACCAGCATGTGCCAAGGAAAGAAAGATATCTCCAAACAAATCTAGTAATGCTTGGATAAAAAAAAAAAAAAGAAGTTCCCAACTGAGAATCAGTGACCTTGAGAGGCCTGTTAGATCATCATTCTATAGAACTACTTCTTTAGGAGGTTCATTGATAGATAACAGACAAGATAAACGACTGTAGATAGAGGAAGGATAACTTGCTTTCCATTCTTACGCGGGCACATTGTCACAATATAAATTACCAACAAAGCAAAAACAAAACAAAACAAAGAAACATAGGAGGTAAGTATGAAGGCTCAGAAGTATACATTGGATTCTATAAAAGTGGGTTATGACTGCTCAGGATTCTGCATTTAAGAATTCTTAAAATGGTGATTTGCAAAATCTATTTTTTTAAAAAATTGAACATGTGATGTTTATCATTAATTATTCATTAGGTTGCCAAGAAATGTGTAGAAGTGTGTTTCAGGTTGTACTAAATGGATGTTACCTTTGATGATTTTCTGTTTTATTAGCAATTGTGGTGTTTATTTTGGAAAC
>JAQHUG010000253.1:2345345-2358289 GCA_028555095.1 Dicrostonyx torquatus | reverse complement strand
TTCCTTAAGATGGTGCAGGATACCCTGCCCTATGGGAAGCCCAAGGCCCTCCCCCCTCCATCTCGGTCTAAGAAGATGTGCATCCATAAACATTAAAGTCTGGCTACATGTACTAATTCTTAATTGCATACCTGCTATTGTTTCCCATTCTTGCTACTACTTCCCTTTGTAGCTAGTGAGGCACAGACAGCTTTTCCATGATGAAGCAGCCATAATATTTCAGATTTATAATTACACACCCTGAAGCTAATGTCAAAAGCTATATGGGTAACAAAAGGAGAGGATGTTAGAATTAAATACCTAAATAATTCAGGACAGAAAGGGCACATGGAAGGAAAGAGGAGAGGAAATCGGAGGGGGAGAGTGGAGAAGAGGGAAGCAAGCTATTCATACAGCTGAGAAGCTAGCTGTGCAAGTGCTATCTCAGCTATGAACTTACAAAGACATTACAGGGTTGAAACTACACGTCCTCTCCTCACTGGCTCAGGTTCTAGTCTTATTTCTTTCTTTTCTTTTTGACACAGAACAAAGGATGTCTCCCCATATAGTCCTTGCTGTCCTGAATCTTGCTATGTAGACAAGTTTGGCGCCATGCTCATAGAGGTCCAGCTGCCTCAGCCCATCCTTCCCCCAGTAATGGGACTCAAGATATGTGACAACGTGTCTGACTGTGCAAAAGGATATTAATCCCACCAAGAAAATGAGGACAATAGAGCATTTAAATTACTAGATGGTCAGATAAGACAAGAGATGCCTGGGAAGAACTTTACCCACTGCCTGCAATCTTGCGGTGCAGTCTGTTTTTATTCCCTGTCCTCTGCCTAACTAGACCATGAAGCAATAGGGATTGATGCTAAAGTTCCCTGCAAGACAGGCAAGAGATGTGAAGAAACATCTCAACACCATCTGTCTGACGTTTTGGACCTAACAAGACTCCCTGCCATGAATTGAAGTTAAAAAGCTAATCTCATCGTGATAATTAACTCATGTGAGAAAAATTAATTATACATTAAGTCAATGTAGTTATATATATATATATATATATATATATAAAATGCCTGAGTCCATGCAGTGACTTTAACAAATGCATAGGGAATGGGTCTTGGGGCTATGTAACAATCAGTTAAGTTACAGGATGTTGAAAACAGCATATCAAGGAGGTGCTATGGTTGAGGGACTATCCAAGAGCTAACAGAGAAGACTAGATGGTGGAAAGAATCTCAGAGAGAATACCTGTGTATGTATTTTACTTTAAGGTAATGGGTTGTTTTCTCTTAATTCTAAATATTATTAAGCAAATGCTTCCTAAGTCAGATTAGGAAATTGTCACCAGGAAATCTTTATCACATATTCCTGGGGTTTCAACTTATGTAAAATATTCAAATAAACATAAATTGTCGGAGTGTTTATTTTGCTCTGGTTTTGTTTTACTTTTTAGATTAGGATGGCTTGGAATTCACTGTGTTACTGAGGTTGACTTAAGATTCATGTTGATCATTTGGCCCCAGCCTCTCATTATGGTGTTTCAGGCATGAGATTGCAAACCAGGCAACTTCAGCTTTTATGCATTTGTAACAATCATATCTAAGCCAACTTCATTAAAAGACACTATATCAAAGAAAAAAATTGTCATGAGACATAAAGCTGTCACATAATTTACTTTCACTATTTCAGCATCCATATTTCTACCTGGAATCAAGTTGTTTATGTCGTTTGAAGTCCAGTGCACTCTCAGTGTGCCCTTTAGATGGTGTCTTTGTCCTTCCCTTTGCAGCAGTGGATCCTGAGAACCATTTTTCCCAATTATGCCCATGATGTTAATGCCCTTAGGCACCAAGTGTCCCGTAAATCTTTTCCTGACTCACCTCTTTAGGCAATCATTACATCTTTCAGCTTCTATTACTGCCTTCCATTTGTTACTGTTGCTCGCCAATGCTGTGGTCGTGGGAGCCATTTAGCTCTCCCTTCATTACAGACATTAGAGTCCACACCAGACCACTCTGCCTTCCGCTCCCTCGAATAACCAAACTATCAATACTTATCTTGTCTTAGTGAATCAATTGTTTTTCTTCTTGTGTAGCCAAAAATATATGAGAGAATCTTTTGTTGTTGTCATTAGTTTTAATTTTTACAAAGTTAATTTCTAATAAAACAATGTGTATTAACATGAAAATGATAAAGATATACTTTCAGAGAAAGATAAGTTCCATCTGATTGAGTATTTGTTTCAAGTGCATATCAGAAACATAAAGCTGTTATCTGCATATGAGAAATGAATCATGTCACTCCGCAATTGATGCTTGAGATTAATATGCACTGGTGCAGGTGTGTGTGTGTCTTTTTTTTTGTATTACTTTCTCTCTCTTTCTCATTTGCAGTAGGCATGACTGACTACTGCATTCCCATCATTTCTACACCTTCCTACCCACACAGAGTTTTCCTGTGCCCCCCATCCCTTTCAAATTGATTACCTGTCCTTATGTACCAGTGTTTTACACACACACACACACACACACATATCCATGTGTGCACATAAAAATCCAATCTGCTTATTATATTTAGTGATGCTTGCATGTGTGTATGTATGTATATAATGTTGTTCACTAAAGGCAGAATAACTTATCAGGGACTCATTCATGGAGAAGATTGATTTTCCTTTTCAGCAACCATTAGTTGCCTGTAATTCTCCATTGAGATATGGGACAATGTGAAATTTCTCTAATTTATGTGACATGTTCATTTCTGCTGTCATCATACATGACTTGTTGGGTTCAGCTTTGCTATTACATCTAGAAGCCTCAATCTCATAGCAGATATTCTGTTCTTCTGAGTCTGAGGAAAGCAGAATTAATAGGTTCTAATCCATTAGACCATTAGATAGCTAGGTATATAGTATCAGGTATGCATTTGTTCTTATTGATAGAATTTAAGTCCAATTAGTCAGCTGTTGCTTACTTCAGAAGTATGTGTCCTTGTTACACTAGTGGGGACAACTCGCTGGCCTGGTCCCTGTTATGATTCCTAGACTTTCCAGCTTGGTGTGATGAGGAATTGCTTTCCTCCTTTGACAGCTTATCTACTACCTTCAGATGATACGGTAGGCAATACAAAAGAAGGTGGAGAAATAAAAACACTACTGATATGTGAAGAGGGAGGAGTGAGAGATGAATAAAAGACCACTTTGGATGATATTCTTTCACTCCATAGTCACAGACATTCTAACAATACCCCAGTACCAATTATAGGAAACTTCCCTTTGATTGCTTGTTAGAAAAATCCAAAGACTCTCAAAACAATATAGGATATTGCTGTTGCCCGTGGTTGCCTCCAAGAAGCTGAAGGAAAATCCCTGCTGCTCGTGACAGCATGAAATCGGATATAGGATTTGGAGAAATCAAACTGAAATGTACCTGGAGGAAAATTGTACTTTATAGAAACTTTCAAGCTTTATTCTCATGACTTTCTCCCATTATGCCAGTTCTACCATGTCTTATATGAATTTTTTGCTCAATGGCATGCTTATTTGTTTGCTTGTTTGTTTTCATTTTGCCTATATATCAGTTTTTCTTCTTTATTGGTCTTGCAGACTTGTTCATATCTTACTTAGCCTATACAAAGTCTGCCCTACAGATTCTGCTCACAGTGTATGTTGTGCCTGAGGTTACTACTCAATGCACCCTGTAATGCTTCAGGCCTCTACTTTCTATGAAGCTTCTCCTGAAGCTAAGATTACAAAATGGGAAAATGTGGTGTTGATTCTTTATCTCTTTTTGGGTATAATTGACTCCTGCAAGAAGCTCATTGACTGTTTTATTGGGATTATTTGTTCAGCATAAATGCAGGCTTGAGGCAACAAAGAAAAAGGATGAGGGTAGAAGTAGGGAGACCATGGCAATGGGATGAAGATGAACAAAGTGCCTTGTATCCATGTCTGGAAATAATAACAGAATCCATTGTTTAGTTCAATTAACATCTGCTAATGAAATAGCTTACTTATTTAGTTCAGATAATTTTCTTACAAGAAATGGTGACTGTGCTTTTGAAAAAAGGAACTAATGAAACTTCAATGAGAGTTATTGTCTCCTGTGTAACTGCTCAAGCCAAGTTTCTGAGTCCTTGAAGAAAAGGGGATTTCGTTTTACTAAAGAGTAACCTCCCAAGGTTCAGAATGTATCTTAAACATATTTTTCCTTCTAAAGTCATTCCCTCTGAGAGAACCTAATCTTTTATACTATCTTTGGCACCTCCTTATCAAATGTTAAGGCATTTTTGTCTTTTTTTTTTTTTGGAGGATAGCCAGAAACTGTAGAGAGAGAGGTATTATACAAAATTGTGTGCTTTAAGAAATATTTATGTCACCAAAGAGGATTTAGGAGTGAAAGTAGAGGAGACTATCCTTCTCTGTGTTCTGAGCATGCTCCAAACAATGCATGCATATACAATAGACTATTCGGAAAGATAAAACTCTTACTAAGCTCTAGCTATTTTTAGACTTAAAGGAATCATGGCATGTAATGGTCTGCTAGGAGGCACGTGGCATCTTAGGGAACCATTGTAAGTGATTTAATCTTTTTAAATTGTCCTACTGAAGGTTAATCAGACCTGAACATTAAGTAACATAATTCCAAGATGAGGATCATTCTGTTTGTCTAAAATGTTGCTAGTAAGTATCAGAAGCAATCTTTCTACAGTTGACCAGAAAAAGGTCTGATTCTTCATAAATATGTTTGTGTATATATTTATAGTTTATATAAATACATATATTTATCTATATTATTTCAAAATGTAGTACTTGACAAAATTCACAATGATAAATTCCAGATGTCAATGAAATTCTAAGGAGCTTAAGCAAGAATCATTTAAGCATATTTTCCTGAGATAGCAAACTAAAAAAGTAATGCAAACTGCTTAGTTTGAGGTACATTTAAATATATCATTTCCATTCAGTTTGAGTAAACTTTTCAAGATCAAACTATTTCTACATGAATATAATTACAAAAATTCACAACAGTCGCAGTATTTTCTAGAGTACATTGGTAACACTTATTTACGCATGAAACATGAATAATTAATACATCTTTAAATAAAGCATTTTATTTCTATATCACTTCATCATTGCCATAGTTTTTTTTACACTTCTTAAAATAATAGATATTTTGCAGCTAATAGTACATTAACATTAACTACTACCTACGGTCTCTAGACTAAGGGGTTGAAGCATGATCTTCAGTTACCTAATGTTGCAAGATATCATATACGACATATTTTATGTCAGGCTACTACAGCTTTATTAGACATATTAAACATTATTCCATGCTGACAAAGTAATTATTTTTGACAAGTATATGAATTACAGCACTCCCACAGTTATTTCTCACATTTAAATTCTTCAGTTACTCCTCTACAGTTTACTACTATTGGTAACTGATCAATGAGCTCTTAATAAAGGATTAAAGCCTTGATTACTTTCTTATGGCATAATTTTGAATTCTCTCTATACCCCACATACCTCAATATGTCTCATTTTTTGTTGGGGAATATAATCTAGCTTAATTTTATTAACTGAATCATTTTTTTTTGCTTCATACCTCTTTTCCTTTTTACCCAGTGTTTCTTTCACTTTCTTGCCTTTTATGCATTGGTAGCATACCTAACTTTGCAAATGACCTTTGTGTAAGATGGCAGATAGGTATATTAGATGATGTAATAAAATGTACCGTGTAAAGAAATGAGAAAATAATGACTATCAAATGGCTCCTAGAATGGTGCTTAAATCCCTGTGACTCATGTCCCTAGTTTGAAGATGTGAAGGATCACTTTTACTGATTTACCGATTGCAATATTTTTCTCAGTGCCATGGCCCACTAGTTTTGAGCACTCCTAAAGTCAGTCATATCAACAGCCTCGTACCATGAAGACTGTACTTCCCAGGCTTTTCCATGCTGCGAGATTTGTCCAGGAGTCTATTTTCTGGATAATGAACTTAGAGAAGTATCAGGAGTTAATTCCTGGACATCTCAGTTTTTACGTGACACACAGGTCTCAGAAAAATGTTCAGATATTTACAGAATGTGTAATAAATCAATTTACATGAGTGAAAACATCTGACATATTGTTTCTGCTGTTACTTAAGTCAAATACTTTCAAGACTTGTGACTCTTTATTTCCTTTTTTCCTATTTTTGTAATTTATTTTTATTGAGCTCTACATTTTTCTCTGCTCCCCTACCCTTCAATCCTCTCCCAAGGTTCCCACGCTCCCAATTTACTCAGGATATCTTTAGACTTAATACTATCTTAAGGAAAGAAGAACTGTGATGTATGGAAGAGAGTTTGAACAAGACTTACATCTTTTGTAAATGTTATCTGTTATTCATGATAAAACTAGAAATGTTTTAAAATGAGCCTTTTAACTTATGTAAAGGTAATGGGTAATTTTTAAACTTAATTTCCAGATTGTATAAAATGATTTAGAAGGCTTCTTAACTCTGTGACTGACGTGAATGTGAGCTGGGTTCATGGATGACATTGTGTATTAGAGAGATGTAGTATATTATTGCAAAGAATGAACAGGTCTAAGGCTCAGTTTTTCCATTAGTAATCAAATATTACTGCAGCTTCTGTTAGAAGCTACATGTCCATTAAACATAAATATACTTATATTAATACTCTCAGCAAGTGGTAGTTGATCTTGCTGAAACATAATAATGCACTAGATATTTTGTTAAATTATAGAAAAATATGCTAAATTTTATAAGGTATAACCTAGAAACCAAAGGGTATTGGGAAGTTATAGAAAAAACAGCATTAAAAGTCATGTGTGCAGAGAAGCGGCATTGCTGATCATGGTATTCCTCTCCACTTGGACCAGGATAACCTCTTGCTTTGTATATTGATCATTTGTGTGACGTCTTTTGGTTCAGGAAAAAGCTGTAGAAATACACACAGTTAAATGTAAGAAGACAAGAAATGTTCCAAAGGCTTCCCTGCTCTCATTTGAGTTTTGAGTATTGTATGCATTCTGGAAAGAGGGATTCTTTAGGTTCAGCAACAATTTTTGCTTTGCCTTGGGTAAGTTAAATTTGAGAATCAGGGTACCAGAATCCCATCATCACAGAATGCATCCTTGGAATCAGACGCTCCTGATTCTTGTCTTACAAATTAGAAGAGTGAACTTCATGTACCACAGACAGTGAGTTTCTATACCTAAATTTATGATGAGGAACTTAGGAGAAAACAGAAGGCAGAGATTGTATATAGCATAAGAATCCTAGGAAATAGAGTACCCTTGAATCATGAGACTGGGGAAATATTCAGAACTTATGACAGAAGCCAATGTGAGGCTGAAAATGGTGGTCAGTCCATTCACCCCATCTATAGTTGTGAGATGCAGAAACTTGGGTGAGGCTGAGCATTGGGCTCAGTCCATTCTGCTGTAGTGTTCGGGTGCCTTCTTTCCCTTTAGCCACCTCCTCATGTATAGCACTGGTATATTAATTTTCCTTTTCAGGTGTAAAGAAAAATATCAATAACAAGATTCCAGAAAAACAGGATGCAAAGCAACTTTCTGAAACTGTTAGCTTCTTTTCAGAGCAGAACCTAGGATTAGAATCTTCAGATGTCCAGAATAGTCCCTGAGTTTCCGTCCCTTGTTCTTCTCATTACTTGCCAATGGCCTGAACATTAATAATCTCTCATCACTGAATTAAGGAAATTATATTATCTCTTCTGATCCTTCCACGGTGTCCATAAAATTCTCAAGCTACTGATTGGTTTTAATCACTGGAAATATTATATACTTGAAATATTCAAGAAATCATCTACTTAAAGTTTCTTCAATTTATTATGTACATTACTTCAAAGAAGATACTCTCTGTTGAAAGAATAGTAATAAAATTTAAAGAATAAATTTTTCATTGGTATCCTTAAAGGACTCTTTTCAAATGTGTTCATAAATACTACTTCTTGACATTTTAAATTTGGGAACATCCTCCAGTCCTATATCAGTTCACAGAACGCTGCCAAAATGCAAATATGCTATTTTTCTCTGCTTTTACATTAGTTGCCTTAAGACAATTGCTTCATTCCCATGATAATTCTCTGTTTAATTATTTTGCTTTCCCAGACAATCTGAAAGTTTGAATGTGTTAAACACACTCTGCTCTGTATTATTCACAGCCAGATACATACAGATACACAAGATGTTAAAATTGGCCATAAGGATATCTAGGCAGAAATTTTCCCCCTCGACCAACAATTTAATATATAAATGAATATATTATAGAAAATTATTCATGTGAATTAATCCAATTTTCCAAAAGTAAATGTTAAACAAGCATGCTGGTTCCCTGCTGGAAATCAGTCTTCATAAGGGTGAGGAAAAACTATATGTTTGAGTACAGTTTGGCTTCTATACTGAATACTAGGCAGGCCTGAGGGTGAGTTTCTATCTCAAATATATATAATTAGTGACATTTCATTAGAAAAAATTTTTTTCACCTTTCAAGAGGATACAAATGGTAAAGAGCTTCACGGTAGGAGTGGGAGCTTGTGCATGTAGTGCATGCTTCCCTTTCTCCAGGCTGGGGTTTTGTCTGGTTAGATCTTACAGTCACGTTTTCTGAATGTATATGTGTATCAGACCGTTATCCAAAGAGCTCTTCTTTCTTGGAGTCAGTTATCACACTTAGTTCTGAAAACGTTTCTGGCTTCCTTTCTGCTTTGATCCCCGAGCCTTGATGGAAGGGTTTGATAAAGACAACTCTTTTAGGACCAATACTCCTAAGATGTTCATTTTTCCCATTGTTTAGTTATGTGTCTCTAGGTTACTCACGACGTAGTGGAAAAGAGAAGTTTCTCTCATACAGCACAGATGTATGTGTCTAGGATTGTGTCATTAGGAGTCACTTTATTCTATGTTCCTTTAGCATAAAAATAGGAGCAGATTTATTTGTAGCGTCCATCACCTATCTATTCTATAGTTTTGGCCATTTTATCAGTATCAGGTAAGGGTTCAATCTCACAGAGTCGGCCTTTAATACAGATTTTATAAGTGGTTGTTTCCTCCCACAATGTTTTTATTACTATTGCGCTAGTATATCTTGCAGAAATGTCAGTATTGTAGATTGTAGGGCTTATAGCTTGGTGCTATTGACGATTTATTCTTTGCTCCCTCTGGTAGTGTATTTCATGAATGCTAGTCATTAAGGATGAAGCTTCTAGTTAGGCACCCATTCAGTTTCCCCATGTTTGATGACATAAATAGGTAATATCTTCAGGAATAGCACCTTACCATGGGGTTACAGAAAGTAGCCAATAGCCTCGAAAATTGCCTTTGAGGCCTGATATGTGGGAGGGGTTTTCTCTGATACCCCTGAGAAAACAGCTAAGCAAAATATATCCAGCTACTGACATTGGTGGTTTCCTCAGTGGCATAAGGTGTCTAATTGTAGCATTTTCTCCTCTGTCTTATGGTGTCTTTCCTTAAATTCCTTTCATATATGTATATATTTTTAAAAACTACTCCAGAAATCTTACAGTATGTGCTCATGATTTTCAAGAAGCATTTAGTACTAGTTGTCCCTCTCGATATTTCCTCCATTACCCTGTGCTCCCTTAGCCCTCCCCACTCTATCTTCATGGTTTATTCTCTACTTTAACTCTGCATTACATTATGCTCTTTCTCACATTCTTTGGAAGACCCTCTCCTCCATGCTGGTCCTTCAATAATTACTTAACTTCTGTGGTTATTATGACTGAATCACATTTCTAAAACCTAAGGACTGTCACACACATATAAGAGAAAGCATGCAATGTTGTCTTTTTTGCTTACCTTGCCTAGAATAATTTAATGTATTTCAAGCTTTTTTATGTAAGTTTTCTAAATCCATAACATGATCTCTTCCTTCCATTTAGCTTAGTATAACTCATGAAAAGTGGCCACATAGACTTTTTCTGTTACCAATACTCTGAATCCGAATTTGTTTGCAGTTTCCAGAATGAGGAAACCTACAGAGTGTACTTATAACAATTTCTTTGGACGTTTCCTCCAGCACTGGTCATTGTTCACCTTTTCTTTTGTAGACTAAACAAAACGATCTCATATCTTGCAATTTTCTATTCTTGTAAAAACAGTGAACTGTTTCCTAAATTAAGCTTATGCTAGACAGTTGGGCTACTGGCCACATGTGAACCTCACACCCCCTGTATAAATTTATTCTTCCACTTGTAAAGAGCAGTCATAACTCTATCCTAAGTCTTCATGAGTTTTCCTATGTTGCAATTTGAACATCACCTTGATTTTTAAAAACCTGTTTCTATGGTACTGAGATTCTCAGAATTAAATTCTATACATGACATCAGAGACATCAGATGGTTTTGGATTCTGGCATCTTTTTAAAAATTCCTTGTCTCTACATTAGAGTCCTCTCCAGAAGGCACATGTCTTCATTTCTCCTCCATTCTGTCTAATGTTGGCTGGCCTAATGTTATGTGTCTACTGTTATCAGGCTCACCTTGCTGCTCTGTTAGCAGAGAAAACATCCTCTCCCATTTCCTCTGTGTTTGCTATATTGGTTACTTTTCTCCTTTATGTGATCACATACCTAACAAGAAGCAACCTAAAAGCATTTATTTTAGCTTAGTCTTGAAGAGGATCAAATCTATCATGGCAAGGGAAGGATGGTGGGAGGAGGGAGATTCAACTCATCACGTTGCATTCATAGGATGGAAACAGAGACAGATAGATGCTGATACTAAGCGTGCTTTCTCCTTTAAGTCAGTCATGAACAATTATTTTATCTCATCCACACTTAGGGCAAGTGTTCCCTCTTCAGTTTCCATTCTGGAAACACTTTTGAAATCAGTGACTCTAAATCCAGTCATAGCATCAATGGAGAAGATTCATAGAATATTGGGAAGAAAAAAACCAGAAGCTTTTTTTTTTTTTTTTTTATTGTTAAAAGAAAAATTTACATTTACTCCCCTTGCCCCAGGGCCTCCTGCTCCCCCACTACCCCACCACCATCCCCTTGCTTCCTTAAGATTGGGCAGGATACCCTGCCCTGTGGGAAGCCCAAGGCCCTCCCCGCTCCATTCCGGTCTAAGAAGATGTGCATCCATATAGAATAGGTTCCCAAAAAGCCAATACATTCAGAAGAGATAGGTCCCGGTGCCATTATCATTGGCTTCTTCGTCAATCCCCATTGGCAGCCACGCTTAATCATGGTTTGCTGTTGGATGCTGATCATTTGTTTCCTGGTTGCACTGACTCAAAATAATCACACAGAAACTATATTATTTGCAATATTGTTTGGCCAATAGCTTAAGTGTATTGTTAACTAGCTCCTTTATGTTAAATTAACCCATTTCTATTAATCTGTGTATTGTCACATGATTTTTGGCTAACCGCCAAGGTTCTGGCACATCTGTCTACAGCAGCTACTGCATGGCTTCTCACTGACTCTACCTACTCTTTCTCTATATTTTTCCTGCCTGGCTATATTCTTTTAAGCCATTGGTTGAAAGCAGCTTCCTTTTTAATCAATGGTAAAAAAAAAAAAACATATTCACAGCATACAGATGGAAAATCCACATCACCTCCAATTTTCTATCTAAATAAAGAGATAGGTTTTAACTTTAACATAGCAAAATTACATATAAAACAGATATCAAGCAAGAATTATTGTTACGTTATTTGTATCTACTTTATGTTTTATCATAACTAAAGAAAACTATAACTATCCTTCAACTCGACTCCAGAAGGTATAATATTTTCTAATAAACAGGAACTGCATTCTAGGCAACTTCCAAAATTCTAGACATGACATCTCATTGCCTGGACAGTCACCCAAAGTTCTTCTGTAACATTGGGGCATCTATCTTAGGATTACTTGCCCATAGTATCTGGCAGACTTTTCCATGAAGAAAGAAATCTGCATACCTTTATGGCTTATACTGACACAGTTTGTCAGTTGTTTTCTTCTGTGTCCTGCAAAATGTTTGGAAGTTCTTTCATGAAGCAGGAACCCCCAAAGGATTGTCTCACATCAAGAAAGTTCAAAAGTCTTTTGTTCTGTGGGTTCTGCTTGTCCAGTTCATACACAATAACATCAAGCAGTCAATGCAAGAGCAGTTTCTTGCCCAAATGTCTCATAAACTCCACAAGGAGCCTCTTTGACTCCCATCTTCCTCATGAAGTATATTGCTGCTGCCAGGAGCAGATGTCTCTCATTGTCATGAAAAGTCCTAAGTTCTTAAGATATTTTAAATGCCATGTTCTGTTAGTCTTTGAAAGGTTTGAAGAATAACTGAAATATACCTGTATACTTCTAGAAAACCTAACTAGCTTGACTATAAGCTTGACTATTATAGATGGCTATCTTTTAACCTGTATTTCTTAATTACACTACATTTTTAAATGATCTGTACAAGCATAATTCTGTAATCAAGAGCAGAAAATATATATACAACAAAATTGACCTTAAATTTGTATCAATAGACAAAGATCCAAACAAATACACAATATCTATTTCTATAGCATATCCTCTTTTAAAGGTAAACAAACATTTATAAACAATCAATTAGGGAATTCAGGCATAGTTCTTTGCAAACTGCTTCCTGATTTTATTGGGCAAAATAATATTAGGAGTTTATGGAGATCTTTAGGGGGGGGGTCTCTGTCCATCAAGCCATACTAGTTTGGAAGGAATTCACAGGTTCTCATCCTCTATGGAAACAAAAGCAAAATCTCTTTTCCAAAACAACATATTCTTAGGCTCAAAATGTGAAGTCACAATACCTTTAAAATGATAGAGCCAGAGACCCATATTCACATCAGAACAAGGGATTGAGCTACCAAGGTCCAGTGGAAGAGCAGAAGGAGGGAGAAAATGAGAAAGGAAGTCAGGACCATGAGGGACTGGCCCACCAACAGAGACAGTGTGC
>JAQHUG010000253.1:2308540-2338470 GCA_028555095.1 Dicrostonyx torquatus | reverse complement strand
AGACAGGTGGACTACTTCTTCTCTCACTGAGAGTTGGCTTTTATTCCTTGGCCAAGTGTTCCTTTTGCAAACTTTATCATGACAATATTTGTGTATTAAGATATTTTATCTTAAAATTTTCTTTATCTGAAACTCCTTATTTAGAACAAATTGAATTTGAATTTCAGGGATTTTTTTGTATTTTCAAAATATCTCTTACTTTCAAATATCCCCTGTCTTTTTTGAATGATTTTTTATCTTCATAAAGTCGTCTTCCCAAGTTTTGATTCTATAAATTAGATGTAAACTTCCATCTTCTATGTAATGAATTTAGCATTGTAACATTTATTCCACCATCATATACTTCCACTGAGTCTCTTCATACATTTCTTTATTATTCATTTTTATTCCTATCTTTTGCTTTGATGAGATGTCCTGAATTTTTCCAGTTATTTTGGTGCTTGGACAAAAAGCACACATTTATGTTTATGTCATCATCTGAACCTAATTAATAGTTGCTTCTCCTGGTCCCTTGTAGGTTTATTGCTAGAGTGTGGAGTTCATAACCACATTCATTGGCTGGATCCTAATTCTGCGCATGAGGCAGAGGATTTGGCTTTTGTGCTTCTTACTCGCATTTTGAAATAAAGAACAATATTAGCTACCATCTCTTAGCTATTTTCTTGAGATTACATGAGTTAAGCTGCAGGCAGTACATTTTCAATAGTGCACTTTCATGTAGTAAACATATACTATGTGGGAGGTATTGCTACAATAGCTCAGAAATGGCATATTACATTTAATAACCTACACTCCGAATGCCTGTTCTTTAGAACACTCCTCTATACATCATGGGTAGACAAACTGTGTTAGAGTCGCTTAATATTTCATCCTACATTTTTAGGAATATACATTATCACCACTGTTATTCTTTTATAAAGTAATAAGTTTAATAAATTTTGTTGATTTCTTATTTCATGTCTTCCTGCCCCCTGTTAGCGTAATTGGTTTCCATGTTGGGCACATATTCTAAGAGACATTTAAAAAAAGATCTCTAGTATGTGTGTGTTCTTATTAATGAGCCAGCCTTAATTAATCCACAGAAAATGAATGCCTCCTGTGCTTCAGCATTACGAATTCTAGTTTTTGTAAGTTTAAAATTTTAAAGTATCGCTTTCTTTTTAAGAAATTAAAGTGTTTTTTCTCTTCTTATGCTTTGCCTTTCTTTACTATGATTTCTCTTTTCCTTTGGCATGAGATTACTAGCCTCCTAGGTCCTATGTTGCCTGTAGCGTGCAGGGACTAGGTGCAGACTGTAGCTTTCTGTCCTGTGAACAGTCCTTCCTGTGCCCAATTCTAATTTAAGACCAGAGTTTTATTTTTGGGTTTTTTTTGTTTGTTCCGGCTGGGCAAATTATACTGTTTTTTTTTTTTTTTCAAAACCATTCCTCTGGTGAGCATTCTACTTCTAACCTCTCATTAATAGAGTTAGTATTAATTCAATAAGGAAGAAATACTTAGCAACTTGGACACCCTGTAGTGAACATAACCGACCAAAGGATGGCCCAGTGATTGGGAAAACAAAAACTTATGCCTAGAATGATCTCCTCCAGTTCAGTTTTCTACTCTCATTCCCTAGTCCTCTGCCATTCTGGTGTGCAATTTGCAGTATCTGCTATCCTGGATGTACGAGATTATTTTCTTTGTTTTAACAACTGTAGTTGCTATTGCCTTAAAAATACGCAAAATTAATGACCTGCTGTTTTGAAATTCAAAGATGAGACATTTAAATTGGATCTCTTGTTAAAAACTTAGAGCTAAAGGAAGGAGTGCTGCATGTGGCTCCACACTCCTGATAATTGGCTACTAAGTCCTGCTACACTCCAATCACTGAAAAAAATCTTAGTGGTTACAAGTACTTAATCTTTAACAGAACCTTTGTGTGATTCTTGCCACCACATGTAGGTTCACAACCATCCACCTCCATTTCCAGGGGACCTTGCAACTTTCCATCTCTCACCCCCGACACCAGGAGAGTAAGTTAGACACAGACATACAGCAGAGAAAAACATACATCCACATAAAATAAAATAAATAAATATAAAATAGAAAACAAATTATCTCAAATTTAATTTTGTTTTGATTTACTTGACGCTCTCCTTATTTTGGTACAATTATATTTCTGTCTGCAGGGGACCAACTCTATTCTTTTTCTGAAGGTTTTGATAATTCCTTTGATTTCTTATTTGTTCTTCAAGTCACTATTTTAGTCACTGTTTTGAAGAGGCACCAAGACTAAGGCAACTCTTATAAAGGAAAGCACTTAATTGGGAGGCTTAGTCCATTATCATCATAGCAGGGAGTGTAGTAGCAAGCTGGCAAGATGCTCCAAAAGTGGCTGAGAGTTACAATCTAATCCACAAACTGAGACAAAAGGAAAGAGACAGACATACTGGGTCTGGAATAGGTTTTTGAAACCTCCATACCCACCTCCAGTGACACTCTCCTTCCAACAAGGCAACAGCACCTCCTAAACCTTCTAATTCTTTCAAAGAGTTCTGATTCCTGTCACTAAGAAAGCATTCAAATATCTGTCTTTGGGGTCCATTTTCAAACAAACCACCACAGTGCCACTAAGTTATTCTTTTTATTTTCACTTTAATTATTACTTTTGAAGCAAGATCTAATGTATCCCAACAAGAGGATGATCTTAAGTGTGTAAGCCTTTTACTTCTACCTTGCACACCCTGAACTTCTAGGCATGCACCAACACGTTTGTTTCACTCCACATCCTCTCTAGCATAAGTTGTCATCAGTGTCTTTGATCTTGGCCATTCTTACAGGTGTAAGATAAAATCACAGGGTTGTTTTGATTTGCATTTTTCTGATGGTTAGAGATGTTGAGTGTTTCCTTACATGTCTTTAGCCATCTAAATTTGTCTGTTTAGAGGTCTCTGTTTAAGTCTGTTCCCCATTTTTTATTGGATCATTTATTCTTTTGATAACCAATTTCTTAAGTTCTTTGTATATTTTGGAGATCAGCCCTCTGACCTCAACATGAAACCAACCACACTGAACCTCATAGAAGAGAAAGTGGGAAGTACACATAAACACATAGGCACAGGAGAACTCTTCCAAAATATAACCCCAGTAGCACAGGCACTGAAAGAAACAATTAATAAGTGGGACCTTCTGAAACTGAGAAGCTTCTGTAAAGCAAAAGACACAGTCAACAAGAAAAAATGGAAACCTACAGAAGGGAAAAAATGTTGGCCAACTCAGTTACTTTCTTTATTCTCTTGACATTATTATTTATATGCCTATCCTGGAAGACTTTGCTTTTTACCTGCTTCCTCTTGGCTTTGGAGTCTGAGTTCAAATGCAGGAACAGCTCTGCTGTCAATTACATCTTCCTTCTATTGCATGCATCAGAGTATGAAGCAGTTATACCTCTGTTTTCACCTGTATCCATGTAGAGTATAAGTTTAAGAAGAACAAAACTCCACATTACTAGATTGCTAAGTACCTATTATGGCACTGATATGGCTGTGTCGTCAGAGTGAGCATCAACAAAATCATGTAAGAGTATGGACAAAGCAAACAACCTGTGACTGGTACATCCTCTTTATGAGAATGTGCTTCAGAAAAAAAGAAAGAAAGAAAAACAGATTCCACTGGAGTTGTTATTTAGGGAGGTGGCATTGCCCTTTAAATACCTACAGATCTCTGGAGGCCACTCTTATAGTGGCTTCCTTCCAAAGCCCTGTCACTATACACAGATAATTACTTGCATGATTTATGTGTTTGTGAGAACTTTTTTTTCAAGATAAGCCCTTCCAATCACTTTTATTATGTTACTGTCAAAAAACCTGAGTTTGAAGTCTATGTCTTCCTTTCAGAATTCCCTTTTGGTTAACTTACAAGTCTGATAGTTGTACAGAATGCAGAGGTATAGTTTAGATATACACGTAGAAAGATGAAAAAGGTATAGATATGATGATATAGGTGTGTGTGTGTGTGTGTGTGTGTGTGTGTGTGTGAAATTTTGCCAGTTTTTCTCCTCTGTGTTCTGACCAATTTTCTGAGAAGACTGACATGTTTGGTGTGTATTGTTGAAAGGCTTTTAATGATAGACGTCTCTCTTCTGTTCCACATCTCCGCTGACTTTCTGAGATAGTGGTTCTCTTTACCTTCTTCCTCAGCCAGGGGACTGTTAGGATTCTATACTTAGACTGGGCTTCATTGTCTATAAACTGCCTAATATCTGCTATTCTGAAAGTATGATTTAAGCTTTTACCGAATTGTCAATAGAATAAAAAGCAACTCATTGAAGAGTTTTGACCTTGAGTTGAAGAAGTTTTACATAGAAATTGTTATTCACATGTACAAAGGGATTTAAATAAAATACTGGATTTACATATAATATTCAATTTGTTACAAAGAAATCTGTTATCTTAAGTAAGGAGCATTTAAAATAATACAACAATTCCTACTCCTAAAAGAAAAGCCCTCATTTTTATGACCATTACTACCAAAGGAAAGAAAAGCTCCTAGACAAATTTTGTTTGTAATGCATTGCATTTAGAAGGAACAATAACAAGCCATTTGCAGCTTAATTTTGTGTATGTTGTTACTCTATTTTGTAGCTCAAAGCATAAATAGAAATTGTAAAATGCAAATAAAATCTCCTTTATATATAGTTTACATAGTTATTCACATTATTTTTTCATTTTATTTTTGCTTCTTTTCCCCCTTTTTTCATGTAGAGTATCATATTAATTATTAAAGCTATTTTTAAATCCAGGGTGTATTTTTCTGTTATTTATTAATTTAATGGATTTCTCTTAAGGATATTTTACAAAAATAAAAAATCATGCCAAGTAATTTTATTAAATAAAATAATATAAAAATAAAAAAGTAAATTAAATTTTGAAAAAGAAAATCCCTGATATGACTTTATGAGACATGGAGCTTACATACTTTAGTTTTCTCTAAGGCATTTCACTGGGGAAACAAACTACTCTTAAGGGTATGTTGCATGCACAGCAGTAGACAACTGAAAGAGAAAAAAAAAACCTCATGTGAGCTCCATGTTTCATAAAGTCATATCAAGGATTTCTTTTTTTTTAATTTATTTTTAAAATTTTTATATTATTTTATTTTATTTAATAGAATTATTTGGTATGATTTTTTATTTTTGTAAAACATAAAAGATAGAAGTCAATGATGACTGTTTTTCCTGAGAGTGTACATTGCACACCCAGTACTACAGAAGCTAGCCAGTAAGCACGATACTTCCAGGTCAGTGCTTGCTTTATTTCTCTGAATTTTGAGATTCAAATATGTGGTGTCTTTAGCAATAGGCTGTTAACATCATGTTCTGTAGGGTAATCAAATTGTTAACTAAATCTATCATAAATTTTTAACCTTTAAGAAGAAAATTGAACAAAAAACCAAAACCCTATGTTCTAGGTGATACTCAAACATGAAAATTCTGTAAGAAATATTTTCTAATCTCACTATCTGATATTTTATCCTGATTTAGCAAGTTATACTAAGCAAAAGTCAATTAGTGCGTAGTACTGTCCTTCTAAATAGACCACCTGACTCTTACAAGAACTGTGCCCTTAGAAGAAGAACTGTCCCTCTGGTTATAGTACCTTTATATAGTTGAACTTGCTTGAATTTTTTTTTGGTCTCTTTATTAGTTTTTTTGGAAGCCACAGCCATTTCACCTTTCTACTGTAACAATAAATTTTCCTGCTGTTTTCTTTTAATTCACACGTTTTTTTCTCTTAAATACAAGGCATGAATATATAAATGGGTAAGGTAGTATGGGATCCACCACTATTCCGACGCTATTTTAAAATCTATCTATTTGAGTCAAGCTGATTTTACACAATATTTTGGAAGAGTTATGGTCAGAGTCCACTGTTAGTCTTCTGCCCGTAATATTTCTGAAATGATTGGTTTTCCAGTTTGTTAAACCTGGCCACCCTTAGAGGAAAAATATAAATGTGCAATGTCAATTGCACCGCATTTTATATCTAACTTCCTGTAAATAAAGATAATTAAGCATTTTTTAGGTTTAAATTCTGGACCTCTATCCCTTTGAGTCAGAGCTTAAATTTACTGTCTATGTTACTTTTGTGTGAAATGAAAAGTTTTAAACTTTTATAGTTAGCCCTTGAATTAGTGTATGAAGAATCTGTTTTCTTTTAATAAATACCTTTAGCTAAAACACTTTATATTGTAAAATCAAAGATTAGAACCTTTTCTTTCTCTCCTTTTTAAATATGGAAGACATAATACCGCTGTGGCATTTCCAGAGAGGAATAGGCACAAAAGACGCCATTCTTATGATTTTGCTCTTAGATCTCTATGGAGGGTTTGAAAGGCAAGTGATAGAAATAAGAACCCATGCAGCGGGAGACCTCATAAAGGACATGGTTGACTCTAGCAGCACTGGAAATGTAATGTCTCCTGCAGACAAGAGGGTAGATTCCTACATAGCTGTTTTAAATAGCAATGCCCATTTTAATGAACCCTGTATTTTTAAGAATCGTAAGTAATAGAAGATCTTTGTTAAATCTACATCATAAAATTAATAATTTAATATTTTTCCAAATGTGGGTAAAATGATCAAATGTACATATAGTCTTTTACTATACATTTTTTATACTGTTTGACTTGTGTTCTCCTATGACACATGCAATGACATTTTTATATGTTTCTACTGATTAATATTTCTCTCATTGGAATATAAAAATAGAATTTTTCCTTCCCCCACCTTCCTCCACATCCTGGGATATGAGGCTTTAAAGGCTGCATGAGCCAAGGTGGTCCAGGTAAGCCACTCATGTCACAGAATGCCTTCTGCAGCCTCTTAGGGTTTTATTACTATGAAATTGTTACCACTCATATCCTTGCCATGAAACAGCTCTTACAAATATTTCAGGAGGTGAGTTTTGGACTTTATCTAGATCTGGCAGATGCAAAATTAATAGGAGAGTTGAAGGGGAACAGAGAATAAAATATAAACTTAAAGCATCATAGACTGATCATTTTCTTGCTCCTAACCTATTCACGTCAACAATAATGTTATCTGGTAAGTCCCGTGTTTTTCTAAGATTAGAATTATTAATAGCAATTCTACTCCCAAAAAAGCATAATTAAAAAGTCTTTGTTAGATAGTGTCTTAAAAACAGTACCTAGAACATTATATAATATTTCTGATGTGTTGAAATCTCTGACTATTCTTTTTTATTTTACAGATGTGCTAACAGTCTATTTACAAAGCTAATATTGGTTGCTATTAACAGATCATACAATTCTAACCTTTCTTAGATTTTTTCTTCAACTTGCTCACCTTTGTCCCTATTAATTATAATTTTGATTTGGCATTATGCATGTTATATAAAATATAATTTAAAAGGACACTAAAATAGTCCCAACTTTAATGTAAAGTTGTATTTAACATAGGAGGACTCAAACATTAAATGCTGTAATGCAAGACTTAGATTCCCATTTTCTCCATTTTAGGAAAATTTTATTTAGTTTTCTAGATGCTTAATCACTGAAGTCCATCTACTGTTTTAATATGTATGTAGAGTTTATCGGCATGTGCTTGATTCATCAATAAAAATCAAATAAAGGATAGATCTTTTTGTACAGTCCTGTAATCCTAGCTTCTCTGGAATATCACAAATTTAAAGCCTGCTTGGGCTACAAAATGAGTTCACGGTCCAGACAAAGTAATTAATGAGACCCTGTGAGGACTGAAGACTTAGCTAAGTGATAAAGTACTGAATTAACATGACTGAGATTCCTGATGTCTATCACTGTTCCAGCAAAAATCTTAAAAGAAATTATAAAATAGAATGATTGAAATACTATTTAGTGCACCCTTATCTAGAAGAACATGGATGGATTCAAAACCCTGTAGCACTATGGATAACCACACATGACCATGTGTGTTCTAAACGGTGAGGTTGAGTTCCTGGTAGCAATCTTTGGACACCTCATAAGTCACCAAATTTCCTGTCTGCTTCCTTCCTACATTTTGTAACTATTAGCCCTTTGTTTACTACGAAAAATATCTCAATGTATGGGACTGAGCAACGGCAAAGGTAAATTGGCCATTTAGATCCAACGGACTCTTAGATTTAGGTCCCTAATGGGCATTCTGAAAGTGAAAATATTGTTTCAGCTTCAATTTCAAAAATAGTTCGTTTTTAAGTAAAAGCGTAAAACCACAGTGCTATAGATTTTATGAGCATGTCAGGTCCTGAGCAAACTAATGATTTTATGCTTAGAAAGTATAAATGAAATCAGAGCTGTATTATGAAAATGAAACTATTAAAATATATCAAAGTCAGTTAGTGTATGGATGAAGGTTCTGGCATAGTAAAGCAACGCATGCCCTCCCATCTCTACTTTATTTTAATTGAATACATCAGCACCACGTGTTTCTTGCTATTTTTATCTTCTTCCAAGTGCTAGGGAAGAACAATTCTGTTTACTCCCAGGTGGCTTAAATTTGATTTGAACTCACAGCAGAGTTTACGCTGATGAATAGCTTTTCATTGAACATGAATAAATTGAGAAATTCGGATTAGTCAGCCACTTTTTCTTCATAATTTGAATTCCAAAGAAGCACTTAGGAAAAAATAGAACACAAAGGCCTGTGCAGTTGATGAATTGCACCTGATGACTAGCTGAATTAATAAAACCATTACTGCCCTGGACAACAAAGCTTCCCAGCAGATCTGCGAAAATGACTATTTCAGGAAAACAAACAAAGAGGTACATTAGTTTCCAGACAAAAAGAGCCTGAGCTTTGTCCTGTTGTGACAAGACAATGTGACATACAGAGGGATGCAGGGTTTAACACACAACCCTTTCTGCAATACGAGCAATTTTTCTTCCTTCCATTTTAGGTAATATAAACATGCAGAATCTAAATGAACAGTGTTACAAGTTTGGGCATTCCTATAGAGAAAAGGTTGGCTAAGACAGGAAGAGATTGTTATTTATATTTAAACATGTATAAGTTAATTATATGCATGTGTTTAATTTCACATTCTTCTAGAACTTGTTCCTTTAAGAGTTCTGAATCTACAAATGTAGGAAATATTGTGTCTTTATTGGCATAATCATTTCAATTTGTTTTACTGTATTCTATAGAAAGTACTTTTATAAATCTTCTGAAAAGATTGTATAAAATATTTTAAATGTATCTTGTGTATACTGAATTTATTGAGGATTCTAATTGCTGTTCCTTTGATAATACTTTTAACAATTTTGCTAATTATTTGGAAGAAGTTAATTCTTTAAGATACTAAACTATGGCTAGCTGGGAAGCAAAGCATTCTACTAGCCATATTCTCACATATGGAGAAATTGTGATATGCTGAGGTGATTGTTTTTTATATAAAGGAATTCTGAATGTGGAAAACATATTACAGTAGATTTTTATTTGAATATTAACATTCAGCTAAAAGTAAATGATTCCTTAATGTGGAGAAAACATTGCTAATTGTGTGATATTTAATTTTTGAAGCCCAAGTACACTATGTATAGTATTTTTCATTGTCTCTTACTCATGTCACAAACATAACTTCAAAACATATATGATAGGATTGCTATTTTCCTAGAACATATTAGACATATGTCTTATCACAGCTCTCTGTAAAATGAGATTTCTGAAGCTGCTCCAAACCATCGTAACAGATAAAACACAGAAGGTGATATACTCATGTTAATTTTTGTGTATCAGAATACAAAGTGGTGAGCTGGAAAATTCATGACTATAAACTGTAAGTCATTTCAGCTGAGAAAACCCTATGTAGCTTATTAATAGTGCAGTGGCATTATCTCCATTTCTAAAGTGTTTGACTTCTTAAGCCTCTGAATGACACTTAATAAACTGGATAAAATTAGATCTGAGTTTTAATGAAATGAATGTTTAAATGTCATTATAAAGTTTTCCATTTGTACTGTATAATGCTCAATGGTCTTGAATAATAATACAATTATCCCATACACTAAGATACACATATCAGTTAATCATTGCTATTCAGCTATATTTTCCCTCTTGGAAGAAGAGTGATACCATTCTTTTGTCTTTTGTATCAGACCTAGCTATTTTTTCAAGTGGGGGACATTCAAGACTGGGTCATAACTGCCATAACTGCCGGTAACTAGCTCTGCAGACTAGTTGGCCTCAAAGACACAGAGATTATCCTGCTTCTGCCTGCCAAGTGCTGGGATTAAAGCTGTGTGCTTCTATCCTTTTTTTAAAATCCATGTGCACATGCACACATGTATTTGTGTGTGTCTGTATGTTTACTGTAAGTTTGATATTAGCCAGCATCAGACTAACAATATGTGGACTGGCTTGATTTCACATTATTTTTAAAAGATTATTTTGAAGATATTGCACACCAAGATATTCACCTTGATGAATACTTGTAGGAATTGTTATAAACTTTGTACTGTTGGAAGCACAGTGACTTAATTTTCAGTCTTACATTTTGTTCTATATTTTAAGTATAAACTACATCCTTTGAAATGTGACATAATGAAAAATCTGTTCTTAGCACCCAACAGTATCTCCAACCTTAATGGAATTGTAGCTAAAGAAATATATTTGTTCAATCAGTTCAGAAATTCAAAACACATTCACCTACAAAGAAATTCTATTGTAAATGTTTAAAATTGTACCAGAGTAAAAGGATTGTATCTGGTTCACATACATCATAGATGGTGGTAAATATATTCTAAATAATATGCAGTACATTTTTAAAATGGTATTTAATATCAAGTCGAAATGTATTGCAGATTCAGTACTTGGAAGATAACAACCAGGAAACTAGTATGCATGACAAATTCAAATAAGCAGCAAGTAAAATAAGAAAGTGGAAATGATTTTAAAAATGCCAAAGTAAGAATTGACAAAAGTAGTATTCAATAGAAAATAAATTATTTCATTAAACATGATAAAAATGATCACATTTATTTTTTACATACTTAAGTTTCCTTTTTCTTTTCTCTTCCTTCCTCATGAATACAACTGCTATACTCATGATGATATTTTTATATTAATTATTCACTTTGAAATCCAACTAATTTTTGAAATTTGCTAATACATAAGCTTTACTTTTATTTTCAATAAGCCATGGTCAGTGAAGAAAAGGCTATAGGCTATAATATATATATATATATATATATATGTGTGTGTGTGTGTGTGTGTGTAATATGCAATATAATAATATAAGATGCATGTAGCATAAATATTATATATAATGTTTTACACAAATACATAGGTATGTGCACACAAGCAAGTATGTATTTAGTAGAGATTAATCAAACCATAATGTATTAATGTGTGGTATTAAAAATTACTGAGGTCCTACATTCTTGTTTGGAATTGAATAATAAAATTTCACTTTCTGAGTATTTTCTTTAAATTCATTGTTTTATCCATCAATGAAGCTAAAGTCAATGACATAGTCACAAATATAGAGATTTCCTCAAAGCGCCGTGGGTGAGCATTAGAGTCAATGTGTTTGATGACATATAAGCGTGCTCAATAGATGTGTGTTAGTAAACAGGCCTGGTTGTCAGGTGAGCATGTGTTCCATAATCGAGGAAACACAATTTTTCAAGCAGAAACAAATACTTTCAAATAAAATAATAAAAACTATTTAATAAACAGTGTGAACTTATTAAAGAAATGTAATTAACTTTTGAAGTACATATCTGATTGGTTTCGTAAATGTTTTTTTCTTTGATTTTGCAGTTATTTAGAGACTCTACATTAGTATTTTGCGTAAAAGGAAATAAACTGCTGTAGAACATTGTTGAAATTGTTTCAGTTGGAAAGAAGCTATTTCTGGGAGCTAAAAATAGCAGAGTCTGTATGAATAGGACCTGGAAAGGGCAGCAGCATGGAATGATAGCTTCTTAACAAGAGACAGGGAAAGTTCAGAGGACAGGAAAAGATATGAAGGTAAAGGACCTAAATGGATTTCTCAACAGGCAGAGAAAATGGGATCAAGAGAACGAGCATGCTGGAATCTGAAATGGCAATGCAAGCTCTGAGATTGCCAGTCTAATATTCCATCAGGAGAAGAGTCACTGTAGTCATATAAATCAACACCAAAAAATGACAATTTATGAGATTCATATGGAGACATAAGTATTCACAAAATTTTGAGCATCAGGAAGGTAAATGAATAGGTGAAATAGAGAGGTCCCAATGGCTTATCACTTGATTGGGTAACCAAAAGAAATTAGTTATTTGATTCATGCTCATTTGCATAATCTGGATAGGTAATAGTGAATGCTCATTATATAATTTATTCAAAACTTTTTTAAATCAAGGTACTTGTAAATTTGAATTTTATATTAAGTCTTTATTTGGGTTTTCTTTTGGATTGCTTAAAAGTTTTGATTAGAGAGTTATTCAGCAATATTAAAATCACTGCATTACTCAAGTTTATAACTTGAATTTTGATAGGTTCAATAGGGATTTTAAAAAGTGAATTAATTTCATCATGGAGCATGTATTGCTCTCTGTTGTTGCAATTAACAATCTTGTGAAATCGTTCGCCATGGACTACACAAAAATACACATTTCTCAGGTTTTATTATTTGTAGGTTGAGGTTGAGGTACCCCATGAGCTGTTTTCTACTTACCAAACACATAGGGACTTCAGGGTTCCGGTAGGTAGCACAATCACTCAAGACACCTGTCTGAACACATAAGAGAGCTTTTACGGATACATGCTTTCTCGTTCCCAAATGGTGTCTTTGTTTTTAAGGGTGTTTCATTGCAAATGTTCTCCAAGTAACACTCATGATAAAACTAAACTTTTATTTAAATGTTACCTTGAACAGAAAAAGCACTCTGAAGAAACTGTTATCTTTAAACATATCTTTTCTTTCAACGGATTTTTTTATTCCAAGCCCTAATTAATCTTATTCTTGAGTTAAATAGCATCATTCAAAAGTTTTGGTATATAATGAAGTCTTTTAAAAATTCTTTATAAGTAGCTTGAGGAATAAAAAATTAATATACAATCAAAAACCCAGTGAAGAACATTTATAAAATGATTAAAAATCTAGACAGGATGATAAACAAAAACAAATGCAAGCCACAAATTAATCAAAATCATCAATAAAAACATCACTACACAACTTTAAGCAAATATTACTATTCATTTTAACTGAAAAGTAAAACGGGAAATTCATTCAACAAGAAACTACTAAAATATTTCCATGTCCAGTTAATTCATGATATATTTATCTAAGCCTTGTTGAAGAAATCATAGCAATTACAAACACACACACACACATTTGTTATATATACATATACATGTAGTAATATGCATGCCATTAATAATGTAGTGCTGGTTAAATATTCCTTAAATAAATCACTTAATTTATACCAACAAGCAAACCCATATAAATAATTCAGTAGTAAGAAAATAATTTTTACTAAATCGACTTATCTAGCCATGGTAATGCCTATTAATAAATTGGTAAAGAAAATTTATTACTTAAAATTGTAACTGATCTTAACACACAAGAAATCAGATAAACATGAAACAGACAGTTCAGAAGTGATGGCCTGATTTTCCTTTGATGAAATACTTAAAACTCTTTACTCACAGTGAGAAATGTAATCAGTGAAGTTTAATATGCTGAAATGGACAGGACAGGGTACAAAATCTAATTGTATCTCTGTATATTAGCAACATATAATATACAAGTAAAAATGTAAAATGCTACAATTTAGATTAGTTTGAAGATTATGCAAGGTAAATGTTATTTCTGTTTTAACGTAAGAAAATATTTACAAGATTGAGAAGGAAAAGTTTGATATTACCAAAATATAAAATGAAGTACAGTCATCACAAGAGAAAACATTAAGAATTAGAATCACTAATCTAGAGATTCAATTGAAATGGAATTCTAAAGGGATTCTTTCTAAAAACTAACAAGGAAACTTAAAATTTTACATGGAAATAAATATATATTATAATAGCCTTAATATTTTCTGTATTTATTTATTTTGTGTATGTGTGCATATATTTGTGGGTACAGGCATCATTTATTGATACATGCCAAGGTCATGGGACAAATTACAGGAATCAGTTCCCACCTTCCACCAGGTGGCTTCTTAAGACGCGATTCCATTCCACAGGTTTGGTATAAGGCACCTCTATCACTCTTACATACACTCTTCTTCATTTTCATATTTACAAATTAAAACTTTATTACATCAGCATCATCACACCCTCCCTTCTTTCCTCTAACTCCTTCAGGCCCTTGACCACCAGCTCCCTCTCAAACTCATGGACTACTTTTCTTGAGCTTTTATTGTTCTAAACACATATGCAGATACTATTACTTGTACATGTATGATTTCAGAGCTGACTTCTTGGTATTGAATAACCAAGTCAAAACTAGATCACTTGTGAGGACTGTTCTGTTCTCAGCAAAGGAGAATTAATTAGTTGCCTGTAGTCCTTTTTTAATAGATCTGAGGCCCTGTGAGATTTCCACTTTGCATGTTAGCATGCCTGCTGATGTACTTGTTTGTGTCTTCTCTTGGCAATTGTTTTGTTGAGAAGTTTCATGGGTGGAGCTTCCCTTTAGCTTCTAGTTGATGCATGCAGTCTCACAGAAGATTTCATGACCACCTGGTTCTTATAATTGTTTTAAATATATATTTTTTTTAAGTTGTAAGATTTGTTTTGGGCTGCTCTTGTTTTGGTTCTGGAGTTTGGAGAGAGCGTTTCACTGTGTGACAGCCTTGACCGTCATGGAACTATCTTTATAGACCGGACTGGCCTCCAACTCTCAGAAATATGTCTGCCTCTTCTTCCTAATCCCAGAAACTAAAGGCATGCTGCACCACAGCCCAGCTCAATTCTTTTAAATGTTTTTAAGGAAGCAAATTTCCATTCGCTTTTTCAAAAGGAACAATCATGTCAGATTGAAGACTGTCACGAGTTGTAGGATTTACTGTTTCTAAGGGTCCAATACCATTCCACTATTTACAGACAGTATATTTAAAAAGTATTCAGTAAATTTAAAGAAATAAACAAACAATGAAAATCTCATGTGTAATGAATTATTTATACTCAAAATATATACACAGACTTATAACTTAAAATTAAAAGCAAATAATTTAATTAAAATTTAGCAGCATTTTAATGAGACAATAAAAACATATAAATGGCATGTGGGTACTTAAGAAATGTTCTGTGCATAAATTTAAACATATTTCTACAAAAATGCAGAGACATTAATAAGAAAGCACGCTAGAAAAAATATATAGGGAAAATATGTTTTACATATATCTATACACATATATTGATATAACAATACCTACATCTATATATATATATATATATATGTATAGGTAATCACTTCAGGAATTCAGGATTAATGGCTGTGTAATGTCTAGCATGTAATTATCTTTCAGAAGCAAACATAAAATGTTAAAGATGATGTCATGACATTATAAAATAGTCATTAGACTTTGAATTTGTAACATTCTTTCTAAACATATTATTTTGCTGTCTTCAAGTAATCATGTTTTAATGAGCATTCTGTAATGATTTTTCTTCCCTTCCTTAGTGTTATGAAAATTAGTTCAAGCCTGAATCTCTTGATTCAATTAGCGACTACATTTCCTGAACTCTGTGTTCATGCTCACTGTTACTCAGGTATGTTTCCATGATGAATTTTAATAATTAGAATAAAACACAGGAGCTTGTGTAGCCAATTTACAAATATGATCTCTATAAAGTGTCTAGAGTCACCCATACCGTAGTCAGGTGGGATCATAATCAGCTGAATAATTGTCTCCTGGGCCTGAGACTAGGGTTAAGATTCCAGAGAGGGTGAGGCCAAATATCCAAGAAGCCAAGCCAGGTGTGAGAAGAGCTAGTGTGAACTAGCACATTGCCTGAGTGTGTCACTTGCTGTTTATAAAAGACTGTTCCTGCCATGTGTGTGTGTGTGTGTGTGTGTGTGTCTGCGGTGTGTGTGTGTCTGTGTGTGTATTATGCATGGCTTGCATCCTCATATGCTAAAAGTATATACACACACGTATGCGCGTGCCCGCGCACGTTCACAAACACACACACACACACACACACAATCCTCAGTGCAATTCTGATCCAGATTCACCAAGTTTGTTTCCTCAAATAGCAAAGTCTCTTACATATTGTGTTTTAATAAAACCTTAGGAAAATTATGTTGAAAGTAGATGAAGTTGCAGCATGAGAGCCTTCATCAGAAGAGTGCTAATGTCTTTTCATTTTTACCCTTCTGACTATAGCATGCATACAGCTGACTTTTCCTTGCTGTGTGGTCATAATAGAAGGATACCTCTGTTTTTTGTGAACAAATCTTACATTCTCCTTACATTTTATGAATGAGGTGTTTTAGTGAGCCACCTACAGGAAGCACACTGAAAACCACTCATTTATTCTGAAACCACATTTGTGTCCTCATTCATCAGTCTCTTCCTATTCAGTCCTGGTGGCATACAAAGTATCTAAACATATAACCACATTTCTGAAGTTTATACACAATAGTGAAAACATCTTTGAACTATGCCTGAGGCAGAAATGTACCGACTGTGCGGTACTCAGAGTTCCTCATGGAGTTTTAAGGTCTGCAGAGACCAGGTTCCCATCCCCCAGGCTAGAATTTAAATGGTGGTGTTGTGACCATGAGTCATCCATGCACAAAGCCCTTCTTTAGATTGTAGCCTTCAACAAGGATTGAGAATCAGTGGTATAAGATGTGATTCGCTATACAGCATTGGATGTAAAACGTCAGTTCTGCGGTAGCACATATGCATGATAATGATCCTAGCAATAGTCTAAGTTATAAATTTCATGATGTTCTTAAGAAGTGACTGATAGATAATTAGAAACCCCTATTTGAAAAACTGAAGTCAGTGCTGGATAGATTTATGTCAACTTGACACAAGATGAAAGGAGGAAGCATGTGAGAGTAGGAAACATCAAATTAAGAAAATGCCTACGTGAGATCAAGCTATAGACACGCATGTAGGGTGTTATCTCAACTAGTGATTGATAGAGTGGGTCTCAGACATGGCAGGTGGTGCCATCTCTGGAATGGTGGTACTGGGTTCTATATCAAGCTATTAGGAGCAAGACAGTAAGCACCACTCCTCCATGACCTCTGCATCAGTTTCTGTTCCAGGTTATTTTCAATTGGTGAGTCCTCCACTCACTGGCTCACCACTTTTAAAGATGAACTGTTATATGGAACTGTGAGTGAAATAAATCCTTTGCTTTCCAAGTTGCTGTTGGTCTCAGTGCCTCATCACAGCAAGAGTGACCCTAAATAAGACACAGATCCATCAAGTTTGAAGAGGTGATGCATGACTTGTATTTCCTTCATTTTCTAGACTACAATCCCTTTGAATTCTATACCTTTCTATTCCCTGTAGTTAACATCCTGAGAGACATACTAAACCTGTAAACAAATGTCACAGGGTTCATTTGTAGCCTATAGATGTCAAAATGAAACCAGGTAAAGGACACACAAAACTTTCAATATAGTCTTTCCTGAAATTGTGGAAACTGAAGAACAGGTGAAGATATGAGGAGCATCTCCTGTGTCTTTGGCATTTTCAGTGGTATGTTTTACTCTGATATTCTTGTCAATCTTATTTTTGAAACTGCAAGCAAAGAAAAGCATGGGATACAGGGCAGAGCAATGCTATTTGAGAAACTGTGCCTCTTTACACCCACATGTCTGACAATACCTAACACATGCAACTTATGTCAAAACATCTGACTGCTTTAATCACATTAACAAACTCCATTCATAGGTTTAAAACAGACATAGGTCTGAAACTTATTTATCTCATCTTCTTCCTGAGCCTTTTATTCTGATTAAAAATAGTTAAATAATGGAACTCTGTATGACTCAATTAGCTAAAGTATTTTCTCGTGTGTCTCCCTCAGTCTTAGATGTAGGAGCTCAATCTTTAACTTTTCCAGTCTTCTAGTATTCCTCTTTAAAGAGACTTCAGACTTTATAGGCCAATGTGCGTATCCTGCATGGGCAGCATGGCCTAGCATGTTATACCTCCCTGGAGTTGTCCACATATTTGTTCCTGTGGTGACACTAATGATGTTGTGGTAGCACCAATTATGAGCTATCTTATTTGTTTTTGGTGTTGCTGTTATTGTTGTTTTGAAATGATCTTTTAGTTTTACTTTATATTTGTTTTGGGGAAAGAGGTTGCAAGGGCAGAGAGTATAAGGGAGGGGACAGAGAGATTAGTTAGGATCAGGATGGATGAAGTGAAATTGACAAAGAATCAATATAAGAAAAAAGAGAGGAAATAAAAGAGAGAGAGAAAGGGAGGGAGAAAAAAGAGGAAGGGAGGAAGGACGAAGGGAGGAAGGAAGGGAGGGAGGGAAGAAAGGAAAGAAGGAAGGAAGGAAGGAAGGAAGGAAGGAAGGAAGGAAGGAAGGAAGGAAGGAAGGAAGGAAGGACGGACTGAAATGAACATGCAAACTTCCATTGCTTTCATACATTCCTACATGTTTTGGCCACTCGTAATAACTACCTGGTGCCCAGAGCAACTGCTCCAAGCAAAGGATTAGTGGATACCAAGAAGTGTAAAACTTAAAATTTTCAAATTTCTCAGCCTTTCTTTCTCTTCAGAATCCACCAAGGCTGGGTAAGGAGGATTTGGCATGCTTGTGCTCCTCTGCAGAGGCACAGGTTAGGATCCAAGAGCTGAAGCTCTAGAAACTCCCTCATCAAGGATTCATGCAGTATTCCAAATGATTCTTAGTGACACAAAACATACCTATGATTCCTAAGCTGTCGGCCAATCCAGCCCTATTCTTTCCTCAGGTCATATTGTCAACATGTTCAAATATGGCTACTTTCAGAATAAATGCCTTTATTTCAAGTGATTTTTATTTTTTTGTTTAATAGTTTTTACTCCTCTCCAAAATTTTAATTAAATAAAGATATAGATATTTTTCATCTTATAGATGTTTTATTAAGACAAGCTACTTTATCATTTATATATGCAGTGCAATGAAGTTATTGTATGCAAACACATATATATGCTTATATATTTGTATATAAGTATGCATGCATGCATGCATATTTAAGCATCTGACAACCATACATATACTCAAATGACTGTCTTGGTTGATGAATGGATAGCTTCATATCTTTCCAGCTATGGACATTATCTTTTCAGCTATTTAATTTAAAAAATTAAATAAAGGTGATATAGAGAGAGAAGAATGAAATTGAGGAGATTTCAAATTCAAAGAAATCTCCTGTGAAATTTGTTACTCAATAAATCATTAACTAAATTGTAAAGATTGGATATTTGAAATTGGAACATAACATTCATATATATCTGCATTATCTTTTGTGGGTATCTTTGCACATTTAATAATTTAATTAAAAATATGAACAAAATGTTGTATTTGGATGATATTTGAATCATTCTTATTTTATCATTGTTTATATTATTTTTGTAGACTTTTCCACTATGATTATATTTTATCTTGTATAATAGATAAGAACAAAGCACTTTGCAATAACATGTGACCACACACATACGGGTACGACATTTACTTTCACCTTCAATTTTTGAAGTTTTCAGAAATAAGTAAACTTGTAACTAAATGCAGTCCTTTTGAAACTTGAATATTAGTTATTGAGGACATGTTTAAAATAGTTTTAAAATGTGATCAATATCCACTCATTCTTCTCTATCATGTATAGATTTTGCAGACTCTTTTTTGATGGAAGAATTTCATATACATCAAACAAAAATATATTTTATTTAAATAGACATGATTATTTTCACATTTTCCTACAAAATGAAGTTTTCATATTGCTGTGTTTTTGTAGGTGTCTTGATTATTCTCATTTTGTAATATCATTTTCATTAGGTTTCTGAACAGCACCGTTTGTAAGATGCTGATTTTGTGTTTGCTAGTAGTGATGAATGTAAAGAAAATCTAATCAGGATCATCTCAAAATGAATAGATCTCGTGTCAAATTTCACTCTGCAGCGGACTTTCTGCAAGCCTAATACAATCCATTAGAAATGGAAAGTTGTAGTGGAAATGCTGACAGGTTACTCTACAGCTGTATGAAGGCTTTCATTGCTGAATCATTAATCTCTGTGGAAGACAGTACTGTGGCTTCTTACAAATCAAATCCTTCCTCTACAGTGGAGACAGGTCAAAATAGTGAAGGCTCCCGACTCTCCAACAGAAAGGAAATAGATGAAGCTGACATCTCCTCTGGTTTAAGCCGAGTCCGGCAGCAGAGAGCTGGGGATGAAGTGCTTTGTTAAAGTGGACTGAGGGCTATTTTCAGGCGATGTGAGTTGCCTTTTATTCATCATAGCTAACAGCAGTGGGAATGCAGCAAGCTCCTCAGCACAGGAATAGAAAGACAGGAATGAATACAGCACAGATCTGATCAGCATCTGAGCCCACCTGAGCTGCAATAGCTCATCCTATCTTAGAAAACTGCATACATTTTGATTTCCTCTGGTTTTTATTTCCTTTTTATGTTTCTTTCCTTTTTTGGCGGGGGTGCTTTTGTTTCATTTAAAAAAATGTTTGCAGACTATTTTTTTTCTTTTTGTAGCATAACAACAAATTTGTCCAGGACTCCATTAAAGGATTTGTTCTCACCTCTTGAGCTTCAAATGTCTTACAAGGAATGATTATTAGTTCGATGATCTTCATCAATTATGAGAGAATTGGTATTTATGGAGATTTCAAACTTGTTAAAAGAATGCAGCAATTTCCATATCTGTAATAAGAGGAAGCAACAATTTAGAATGCACAAGATCAATAGCATATGTTAGTTTTTAATTTGCGGGTATATGTCCTATTTTTACCAGATTGCAGATTTTTCATTGCATAAGTAGGAAAGTGAAATTCTAAAACATTAATATACTTAAAGAGATGTACATGGATAAGCCTGACTTAAATCAGCCTATAATTTAGAAATGTGTATAATACTTTAGGAAAAACTTGAAATCAGTGATTTTATTTTCTTCATTGGTAAAATGGAGACAATTGTATGTCAAGGTTTAAAAGGCATTCATAACAGTAGGCACTGTTTTTTGTTTGTTTATTTATTTATTTATTTTTCAGTGTTTTTGAGACATGTGTTCTCTGTGTAGTTTTGGCACCTGTCCTAGAACTTGCTCAGTAGACCAGACTGGCCGCAAACTCAGAGAGATCCTCCTTCTTTTGCTTCTTAAGTTTTGAGATAAATGGCGTGTGCCACCACTACCACCCCTAGCCTGCCTCAACTATTTTAAAACACACAAAACCTTAACATATTAATTTAATATGAATTTTATCTGGTCACACTTTATATAATTTAACTACCCTACAGTATGAATCCATGTTCACTTTGCTTCTATTTAACAATATACAAAGGACAATTTGTCAAATGTCTTACAAATAAGCACTACCAGTTCTAACGGCTGAAGGCTATGATGAACTTCCCTAGTATGGCATTTGACACCCCTTTCCTGCTCTGTATTGTCCTGCCCACCATAGTCAATGTAATCATAAAACTGATAACAGAATAGTGTGCATGACAAGAAGCAAGCATAGAGCAAAATCATTCTTCTCCATTGATTATTTTTAAATATAGCATATGCTGTCTCCGCACATTTGAAGTTTCAACTTCTCCTCTGCATTTTGGTCTTACACAGCTATGGAAATAGTCTGAAGAAGCTCTAATTACTGGGTGAACAATGGGGTTGCTTGCATTCTGAAACTAGTTTTAGCAAAATTATGAAGCAGTTTGCCTCCTGCTTGTTCCTACTGAGAGTCTTCTATTCCCCACCATTCTTTATTTGACTCTTACACGCAGAATGATTTCTCTTGGATAATAGATCAGATTTGGTTATGAAGAGTATTGAGGTTAAAAATGGATAACTGATGAATTGCATCCTTTTTTATGTTGCTTATGTAAGAGCAGGAGGTAACTGGCATGCAATGATAACCCAAGTATCTGTGGACTCAACAGCCTACCTAGAGTGTCTAAAGCATGACATATTTAAAGATCAGAAATATGAGTTAATGTTTATCAAATGCTTAATAATGCAGGCCTTGTGTTAAATGCCTACATGTTCTAATTCGTGTTCTTTTACCTAGATGTAAGTGCTGCTATTATTTGAATTCTACGTAAAAGTAACATGAGGCATAACCAAGTTTATCTTACTTCACCTATGCCCCGTGGGCCACACTGCGCTTCAAGATAAAGCTACCCATCTTTTACTCAAAGCAGTAGTTCTGAATGCCATCAGATGCTAGCAGCAGATGATCAAAATTAAAATACAGCCACAGTTTTCCTGAGTGTTTTGTTCTATCCCCTCTCTGTTTTCCTCATCGGAAGCAAGGCAAGCATTGTTTGATCCCGCACTGCAGCCTAGTCACAACAAATGGGTTCTGCTTGCCTTTGTTTGTGCTTCTTGACCTCATGCTCTTCTCTCTTCTCCTTTATCTTGCATTAGGTGGTGGCTAACAAAGCTTGAAGGGGTTTGTTCCATTCTTTTCTGAATGTCTGTGCTCCTAGTTTCTTCTTTTCGAAAAGTACTGACCTACTTTGGACAGTGCTTTATAGAGGAAGATCTGGGAGTCTTGCTTCCCCGGTCTAGTTCCTCTGCCTGCTCTAAAGTCTGGTTTGGCTCTGAAACAAGGAGCACAGCAGCTCTTTGTGGCTTAGGATTTCTTTTCCTTTCATCTTTCTCATTTTTCTCTCCATTCTAGGCCAGAAGCATTATTACTTGTACTATACCTGCCACCCAGGAAATATTTAGTGGTGGGATATTTATTTTTAATCACTAAGGATTCAGTCCTATTTTAAATTTTACAACTGTGGTACATAGGGCCAATCTTTGTTGGCAATTGCAGCTGTGTTCTAAGAAGAGGTGTTGCGTTTGTGTCACACCTTGCATTTGGTAATGCCAAGTGGGTGTGGATTTCTGACTTTAAGAAGTTCAAGTAAAACATGGTACCCTGATAACAAACTAGAGTAATGAATGCTATTATGACCCTTTTGAATAGGGGAAATATCATATAGACAAAGAGAGAAATATTGTTAAAAAATTGGCCTCTCTGATAAGGATAAAGTCACAGCAAATATGTGTATGAAAGTATTTGTCCCACCTGGTCCTGCAGCCATTCAGTCCCAAAGAGACATACAGAGGCTTATGTTAATTATAAACTTCTCAGACTGTTAGCTCAGGGTTATTTTTAACTAACTTATAATATTTAAATTAACCCATAATTTTTATCTATGTTTAGCCATGTACTTGGTACCTTTTCTCAGTGAGGCAGTCTCATCTTGCTTCCTCTACATCTGGCTGGGGACGGCATCTCTGTCTTTTCTCTTCCCATAATTATCTGATTGCCCGGTATATACTTCCTGCCTGGCTACTGTCCAATCATCATTTCATTAAACCAACACAAGTGACAAATCTCTATAGTGTACAAAAGCATTAAACCATAGATTTATCATATTAAACTGCCAAGTATAAGTACATGTGTTTGTTCAGCTGAGAATGAGTCCTCTTTACCAGCTTCTCTCTAGAAGTTACATCATGAAAGAAGGGGAGAGGGGAAGAATGCAAAAGCTAGCATAGTATAGAGAGAGCAGTGAAATGCAAACTTATGGACATGATTTTGCTGATATACACATCAGTATACAGTAACTGTGGTTACCTGAAATAGACTTGCATAACATTAGTCGCATGAGAAGTAGTCGGTCCAACCTCTAGTTTAGGATGATTGCAATTGATTGCTGCTGAAGGAAGGAGAATCACTCACCACTGAGGACACAACTGGTGAGTCGCCCAAGTATTCAAGTTTGGATGGTCACACTGTGATGCACATTTGGAAGGTTTGAAATGGGGAGGATGACAGTGAGCTGGCCTAGAGGGAGTTGGAGGAATGTAGTAATGAATGGGCATGATCAAAGTACAGTGTATAAATATATAAAATTTCAGAGAATTAGTAAAAATATTTGAAAATCAATCAAATGAATGGTCAAGCGTAACAAAACATGAGATATAATGAAAATGGTGTGCATATCTACTATATGATAAAACATTCCGATAACAAGAGGAAAGTTCAGTCTTAAGAGCCATTAGTGAAATCAGCTTAAAGCTATGTGCTATTCCTCCCTTGAGTAATTAGACTGACGACTCTAAGTTAGCATATTACAGATATACTCACACATTTATACTTACTGCAGCATTATTCCCAGCAGTCCTTCTCAATTTCCCATACTTAGAACTGAACCTATGGCTTTATGCAATACTAACCCATTCATCAACTGAGTTACAACTGCATCCCACCATGACAGATAAGCTGTAGAATCAACCTATTTTAGAATTAACCTAGATGTCTCTACATTAGTTACTCTTCAATTGCAGTGTTGACACATGATGACCAAGAAAGCTTATAGGAGAAAGAGGGTGTTGGGATTTTTGTTGCAGAGAGTTAGAGTTAATCATGACAGAGAAGTAACAAGAATAAAGGTTAGACTAGAAAGCTGATATCTCACTTCTTGAACTTTAAGCACAAAGCAGAAAGAGTGTACTAGAAGCATATTAAATCCTGTCTACAGTAATAAACTTCTTCTAGCGAGGCCACACCTCCTAAAACTCCCCAACAGCACCATGCTGACCAACTGTTCAAATGCTTGAGACTGTGGGGAACATCTTATTAAAACCACCATAGTATCTAACAAGAGAAGAATGGAGAGAGAAAATGTGGCATATATGTGCTATGGAATGACTTTCCACCATAAAGAAGAATGAAGTTATGCCATTTTTAAAGAAAATGGATGAAACTGGACATAATATCAATAAGTGAAATAAATCAGCCTCAGAAAGAAATGCATTTTCTCTCATTTTGGAATCTTAAGCTTTATCTAGATACATAAAGTATATTATTTGAAAATGACACAAAAGTAGAAGGCCAATCTACAAAAACCAATAAGCTAATGGAAGGAGAGTAGAATAGGAAGGAGAGGGATAGATGGGAGAAAATAAATTCTGAACACATTACACCATCTGAAAGAAAAACAAACCCTGTGAGTACAGTAAATATACACCAGTGAAAGTTTCTAAAAAGGCAAAAGAAAAGAAACAAAACAAAATAAACTAACAAAAAGCCACAATAAGAGTTACTTTTAATTGCTCCAAAACCTAATCCATTTCAATGATTGAAAATACAATATTTGAGTGGCAACAGTGATAAAATGACACTGCATACAGAAAATAATTTCCTTAGCTACAGATAGGACAGTGATTATAGTTTACCAGCTTTTGTCATAAGCAGGAAACTGCTAGAAATATCGGTACAGCATAAATTTGAAGATAGAGTTGAAGAAAGAGATCCTCAGCATTTCTTTAGCTCATACTTCCTTGATAATTGGTCAAATGAAAGACAGTGTGAGGTTCGGGACAAGCCATAGAAAAATGAAGGATAAGCAAGTCAGAACCAGAAGGCAGGGAAATTGGAAAGAGTGGACAACAGTGTCAACAAATTTGATGACAAGTAGGTATAGCAATAGAAAGAAGGCATTAGATTATTAGATTAAGAAGTCATTGAGAGTGTTAAAAAGGATATTCTGTAAAATTAATTATTACAGAAAAGATTCCCAAAAGCACCCAAAACTTGGTGTGTTCATTAGTATGCACAGACTACACAAGATCTGTCAAATCCAGTTCTCTTCCACTGTGAAACAAAAGTCGTTTATAAGGAAGAAAGATGGATATTACCATATAGTACACAGCAGAAAGGTCAAATCATTGGCTGTGTCAATTGATATTCTGTCGCAGAATACTTTCCCAGCCTGTGGATATAGTGTTATTTTATCGTCATATGACCCTTATCTTTGTGTGTTCCTACATTAATGCAAACAATGGTTGCTGCTGCAGATTTTGGACACTGATGATAGTATGATAATGATTATATATATATGTGTGTGTGTGTGTGTGTGTCCATGTGTGTCTTTTTTCTATATTTTCATTTTATATTAAGTAAAGAGAGACTTATAAAGTACTACCTGATTCTCAAAAAATAGATGTTTTGCTGAGATTGAAGGTAGATAAAAGGAATGGAGGTTAAGAACGTTGAGTTAGGTGTGAAAATGGAAAAGTTTCTTCAGTGAAAACACTGCAAGACAAACAAGCTTTCTGAAATGGCCATGGGGCTGGTGTGTTTAGATACTGTTAGGCTGTTGGGACTGATCTAAGGAAGTAGCTCAAACTTAGTGGCCAAAACTGAAGGTATTTGTTGCTTCACAGTCCTGGAGTCTGAGAGAAAGATGTCAGCAGAGTTGTTCTTTCTAATAAATACAAGAGGGAAATGGATTATGTCAGCCTACTTGTGGCTGGCCTATCTAGGGTTCTTGTGGTGCAAGCCTGGCTCTTATCACAGTCTTCACTGCATTGGTGTATTTCTTGTGTGCTCACTGATGCCCTCATTTCTCTCTCTTTCTTTATCTCTCTCTCTCTCTCATTTTATAAGTGTGTCAGTAACATTGAATTGTGTGGCACTTCACTTTAGCTTATTGTGAAGTAACAATATCTTCAGCAGTCAAGTTCTACTTGGGTCTCATTGAGAATTATAGATTTTCCCTAGTTAGTGTTCTTCTCGTTGACACAAGTTAAGATCTTTCAGAAAGAGGGGCCCTCAGTCAAGAGAATCCTCCCATTAGGCTTCCTTGTAGGCATGTCTGTGGGGCATTTTAGATTAAAATTTGATGGATGGAGGCCCAGACCATTATTGGTACCTCCCTTGCACAGGTGGTGCTAGGGTGTATAAAAAAGCAGTTTGAACATGCCCTAGGAACAAGCAGCTTTCCTCCATGGCTTCTGCTTCAGCCCCTGCCCCCAGATTCTTACATGAGTTTTTGCCTTGACTTACATCTGTGATGTACTCTTATGTAAAACATTAAGGCAAAATAAATCTTCCTTGTCAAGCTGCTTTTGGTCATGGTCCTTATCACAGCAATAGAAACTCCTACAAAGACAAGCTTCATTATATATAAATTTAAGAGAGTCCTCCTTCTACAGCAAAATTCACTGGTTTTGTGGGAAACAAAGACTTCTATATAGAAGTGACAGATGATATTACAGAAAAAAATTAGAAAGGGAAAATCTGGAATTGAAAAACATCTATGACTTGATTTTGATGACAGACTAACACTAGCACCCTTATGGTGCTAAGTCACCAAAGCCTCCCATCAAATGTCATAACATCTAAGATAAAATCGCATTTCATAGAAACAGGTGTGCAACATTTCTGTTTGTTATCTAGACCTGTTCACATTCCAGTCTCAATTCATCAGCTGCATGCCCAGGATTCATCATCCTGCATGCCCAGGATTCATCATCCTGTATGCCCAGGATTCATCATCCTGCATGCACAGGATTCAGGATGCCCTAAGACAGAATCTCAATATTTTATTCAGCTTAGAATAAAAAATACAAAAACAAGCAAACAAAAAGCATGCAGAAAAGGAAAACATAGATGATTGTTACAGTTGCTAAGGAAATAAGAAAATTAAACCAGATTTGGACAGTAGAGGTGATAAAGGGTATTATGTTCATGTGATGTGTATAGCTTATGCAGTAGTGGGAAGTTGCACCTAAATTGCCGAGAAAAAAGAAAGTAATACATTTATCAATACCATTATTAATGAATATTTACAATATATTATGTTTCCTTATCATGTCAAAATGTATCCTACATGCTCATATTTACTAAACTAACATTGTGTGATTTGGTTTAATTTAAAAGTTGGATCAAATTTTACTTATCGAAAGTAAAAAGCACCTTGATGGGATAATAGCATAGCATAATTTGATGATACCTGTCATGGAACTCCTATCTATAGAAACTAAAAAGCACCAGTTTTCTTCCAAAAATGTTCTGCCTCAGAAAATACATGTGTTTCAAATGAACACTTAGCCTAATTCCAAAGCTAGATTAAACATTCACAACCTTCTGCCTCTCCATGAGGTTGTGCAAGTAATCTGATCATGCATCATTTATTATTATTATTATTATTATTATTATTATTATTATTATTATTTTATATTTTTAAAACAATTTCTTTTTATTTTACATACCAATCCCAGTTTCCTCATCTTCTGCTCCTTCTGCTCCTCCCCATATTTCTACCCACCTTATCCCCCATCCACTCTTCAGAGAGGGTGAGGCCTCCCATGGGGAGTCAACAAAGTCTGTCACATCACTTGAGACAATACCAGGACTCGCCTCCCTGTATCTAGACTGAGAAAAATATCTTTCCACAGAAGATGGGCTCCGAAAAGCCAGTTCATGCATTAGGAATAAATCCTGGTTCCATAGACAGTGACCCTACAAATTGCCCAAGCGACAGAACTGTCACCGACATTAAGAGGGCCTAGTCTAATCCTATGCTGGTTCCCCAGCTGTCAGTCTGGAGTCAGTGAGGCTCCACTAGATCAGGTCAGCTGTTTCTGTGGGTATCCCCATCATGATCTTAACCCCTTTGTTCAAATTATCGCTCCTCACTCTCTACCACTGGACTCTGGGAGCTTGGCCCAGTGATGAGCTGTGGATCTCTGCATCTTCCGTCAGTTACTGGATGAAGGTTCTATGATGACAATTAAGGTAGTCATCAATCTAATTATAGGGGAAGGGTAGTTAAAGCACCCTTTCGACTATTGCTTAGTTTCTTATCTGGAGTCATCCTAGTGCCAGATTTCTAGCTAACCCCGCAATGGCTCGCATTTCAAGGTATCTCTTTCCTTGCTCTCCCTATCTGTCCTTTCCCCAACTGTAATGAGTACTTTGAGTACATCAACACTATCACTGAACATGTGTTTGTGAGACCAATATCAAATGGTGACATGTTCAACTTTTCTAATAATGTTTAATATTCCTACAAGTATATTTTGGTTCTGTTGTAACACCATGCATACATTGCAGAAAAAAAATCAAATTGTTGTCTAAATAACAAAATTTAACAGATAAAATACTGAAGAGCGAATACTCAAAACATGTTAAACTTCACTAAGAAATCATAACTAGAAAAATTGCAAACAATTATATTTATAACAAAAAGAACAAACACATTATCAAAGTGTTTTTTAAAACCTTAATATTAATTACTTGTGTGAAAATATCTTTAAAGAGCAGAAGGGATACATATCTTGGTAGGAACTAATTTTAATAAGGATTATAATATCTTAGTTGTGGATTCCATGTAAAAATTCCAGAAATTTGAGAAATATAAGTTAAACTCTTGTATATTTACAGCATGAGGCTAAACTCCTACCATAAATGTAATTTTTGGGGTTGGTGGTAAACATGTTGTATATTCTTCTAGATCTTGTTGCATTTATCCACATTGTGTACTTAATTGTTAAAAGCAATTCTTAGTCGACAAAGTTGTTATAGTTTTTTAAATGCACATGAACTAATTCTTACTAGAAAATATATATATATATCAAAATACTGTTCTACACATTATATTTTCTGTCACACAAATAGTTTCATTGTAACAATTTTGCAAATTGTGCTTGAATTCTACCTTCTTCCTTTATTATGACCTAGTTAATTGGAGTCTTCCTACCTTATGATTAAAGCATGGATTACAAAGGCAGGTCGACGGCTACTGAAAAGTTGTCTTCCAATGAATTGTTGACACAATAGGTGTCTTTGTTAGTGTTCCGTTGCTATGAAAAGACATCACGTCCATGGCAACTCCTACAAAAGACAACATTTAACTGAGGACTTGCTTATAGTTTCAGAGGGTCATGATAACTGGGAGCATGGCAGCAGATAGAAATGGGGCTGGAGAGGCAG